>JAKOGI010003123.1:0-66911 GCA_029747015.1 Carnegiea gigantea | reverse complement strand
TTTGTATTTTGTATTTTTGTATTTTTGTATTTTTTATTTTTTATTTTTCATTTTTCATTTTTTTATATTTTCTTTTTATTTTTTTATTTTTTATTTTTTATTTTTGTATTTTTTATTTTTCGTTTTTCATTTTTTAAATTTTTAATTTTTAATTTTTTATTTGTTATTTTTTATTTGTTATTTTTCATTTTTCATTTTTTATTTTTTTATATTTTTTATATTTTTATATGTTTTATTTTTCATTTTTTTATTTTTTATTTTTGATTTTTGATTTTTGATTTTCGTTTTTCATTTTTTTTTATTTTTTAATTTTTAATTTTTTATTTTTCATTTTTTATTTTTCATTTGTCATTTTTTCTATTTTTATATTTTTTATTTTTATATTTTTTATTTTTTTTTATTTTTGTATTTTTCATTTTTCATTTTTCATTATTCATTTTTCATTTTTTATTTTTTATTTTGCATTTTTGTATTTTGTATTTTTGCATTTTGTATTTTGTATTTTGTATTTTGTATTTTGTATTTTGTATTTTGTATTTTTTTATTTTTTATTGTTTATTGTTTATTTTTTATTTTTTATTTTTTATTTTTCATTTTTCATTTTTCGTTTTTATTTTTTAAATTTATCTTATTTTTTTCTAATTTTTTTATTTTTCATTTTTATTTTTATTTTTTAAATTTTTAAATTTCTTGCTTCTTATTTTTTTTATTTTTTATTTTTTAAATTTTTTATTTTTTTATTTTTTAATTTTTAATTTTTAAATTTTTATTCAAAAAATAAAAATTAAAATTAAAAAATAAGAAATAAAAAGTAAAAAATAAAAAAACATCATACAAAATACAAAATAAAAAATAAAAAATAAGAACCAAGAAATTAAAAAATAGAAAATAAAAAATAAAAAATTAAAAATTAAAATTAAAATTAAAAAATAAAAAATAAAACATAAAACATAAAAAATAAAAATAAAAATTGAAAAATGAAAAATAAAAAATAAAAAATAAAAGATAAAAATAAAAAATAAAAAATAAAAATACATAATAAAAATCAAAAATAAAAAATAAAAAATAAAAAATAAAAATAAATAAATAAATAAATAATAAATAATAAATAATAAATAATAAATAATAAAAATAAAAATAAAAATAAAAATAAAAATAAAAATACAAAATAAAAATAAAAATAAAATACAAAATACAAAATACAAAATCCAAAATACAAAATACAAAATAAACAATAAACAATAAAAAATAAAAAATATAAAAGTATGAACATAAATTTCACAAATTTCGATAACTTCATAAATTATTACACATTAGTTACATTCTCGTTATTTTAACCCACTTCAATCCACCACATACAAAATAAACCAACTTCAATGCACTTCAACCTACATCAACCCACTTCAATCTAGTTCAACCTATTTCAACCCACCTCAAAAAAAAAAAATACCAACTTCAACCTACCTCAACCTACCTCAACCTACTTCAACCGACTTCACTTTTTTTCCCACCTAATGTACTCACAAAAACAACAGGCCCTAAATCCCATATGATACTTTAAAATTATTAAAATTATGAAGGGGTGGGTTGGAGTTGGTTGAAGTGAGTTGAAGTAGGTTGAAGTTGGTATTTTTTTTTTTCAGGTGGGTTGAAGTAGGTTGAAATAGGTTGAAGTAGGTTGAAGTGGGTTGAGATTGGTAAATGTGGATTGACCCACGAAAAGAACAGAGCCTAAATGTCCCAAGACGATGCAATATATTTACACAAACACACGAACATATTGTTGTGATTTTCAGCAAGCATATGGCTTATCGTCGTAGCAATTATGAGTGTCGTCTCCGGAGATGATTTGTGAATTTAGGCTTCTAATACTTTATGCTAAAATTCTTTGAATTAGAAATTTATGACTATAAATCGACCTCGATGAATTACTGAATTACAATACTGAACTCAAATAATTACAAATCGAATTAAACAAGGCAAAACAAGCAAGAGAGAAGGCATAATCGACTTCTTGTAAGGCCCGCGTACTTTATTTTCTGTTAAGTTATTCGTAACACCTTTTTACGTTATAAAAATCGTATTTTATTAACGATACGAGTTAAATTATTATCGATGTGCCTATGTGAGTGATAATTTTATTAAAAGAATATTATTGTCGCTATTAAAATTATTATTGTTATTATTGGTTTGAAAACCCTTCAATGATTTTTAATAAGCGCTATTAACAGTTTTTAATGAGTATTAAATCGATTAGGAACCCAAATACGATTAGGTTGCCAACCTTAGATATAGTTCGATGTTATTAAATCGAACCTAACTGTATTTGGGAATGAGCATTCGATAAAAGGTCGTGTTATCAATTTAGGCTTAGAGTTCGAGACACGAAAGTAGACTAGCAGTGCTAACTATTGAACAACTTGGAACAAAAAGAAAAAGAGATAGAAGCAAGGGGCATTATTGTCAAAATCCTAGGCTCCCTTTTCTTCCTCCTCTAACCTGCGACCCCCCCTTTTTCCCGACATCCCTCTCTCTCCTCTCTGCTCTTCTTCTTCCTCCCTTCATCTCCATGATGGAGCACCACAAGAGCTCAATTTCGAGCTGATTTCTCGCCACTCACGGCTACAACACTTACCCATTCGGCCTCCCGCACAACCTAGTCACCATTTGGCATGAATCTAGGCAAGGTTTCGAATGAACCCACCATGTTTACGGTGGGTCTAGGTGGCGAAATGGGGGCACGAGCACTTGCCCAGGTATGGCCATGCAATTTAGCTTCTAGTTATTTCTAATTCCCTATAAATTGGAGTAAAAATTCGCAACTACAAACGCCCAATTCAATCTCAAGTTGATAAATGAAATATGGGTTTGTCTAGGGTTCAAATTGATGAGGTCTGGGCATGAATTTGGTACTGCTCGCGTGACTAGAGGGCAAGGTCAGAGTTTGGAACTGTTTAAGTACCCAAAGTTGAGCCAACAAGCCCTTCGAATGAATACCTAACTCGGAATCAAAGTGGGGATTTTCTTACTCCTAAATTACTATTAACTTCAACGATTTTTAACTAAATTAGTTAGCGCATGTTGATTTGAGGTTAGGAATCAGTTCGGGTGAACTTAGAATCGAAATTGAGGAAATTGCAAACATGGTGTTAATTGTGGGTTAATTGCATGTGGAAACTGCTGCTGGATTATTAATGGTTAGACAGTTTGGAAGTTTGCTGAATTATTAATGATTAGATCATCGCCTTAATGTTGTGACTTCGTCAGTTTATTAGCCCTGAATCATGTTTTGAAGTTTAAAAATGCTAATTCGGTGAATTAAGGACTTAGTAAAGCATGTTGATTTCTATTTAGAAGTTATCACTAAATCAGTACAGCTGTCCTTAATTTCCATATAGGGCTATTGATGGAAATGCTATGCTTTTATATGATGGTTTTGTGAATTACTGGTTTGTTTATGACAATATTAAATTGAGTTGGTAGTTGGATGGCTCGAGGTAGAACTATTGAGGAATTTGAGGTTCTTGTGGTCGGTGTTGTGTGAGGAGGGAGCCTGGGTCGTGATTACCGCAATCGTGTGGATTGCGAGGCCATGTGTAGCTTACTGAGTAAATTCTGCCAAATTGTGCTATAAAGTGTATGAATGTGCTAGCTGTGAGCCCTTTTTTCCCTCAATGTGCCACGTGACATTAAGTGGATAATTTTTGAAATTTAGACATGTTTATAAAGGATTGTTAAATGCATGTTTTCATAATTTTGAATGCTTTTAAGTAGTTACCAATTGTCTGATGGTTTATGAAAATGTTTGTAGCCTATAAGAAATCCTAAATCATCGAATTGCTCAGTGAGTGACTCAACTAAATAGTCGATAGGTTTAAGAAGTTCAAAAGCAAACTAAAAGTGAGTTCAAAAATGTTTTAAGGCATTGGTTTTTTATGAATTCTCCTTGTATTTAGAAGGATTTAAACCACCTAAAAAAGGACATCTTAAGGTATTAATTATGAAATTTAGCTGACTTATATGCTATTTGCTATTTAAGCCTCAATTGGATTTCGAGTTGAGAGCTAGTAAACCTATTATGTTTTAAGAAGCGTTTACATTGAAAGTTTACGAAGGAACCTTGTTTGCCTTATAAACGAGCCAAGTGCTTTAAGTTTGAAATATGAGCAAGTTTGGGAACGTTTTAAGCCTTCAGTTTATTTATACACCCTCCTTGAGTTTTAAAAAGGGATTGAAACGAGTTACAAAATGACAACAGAGGATTTTATTACGAACCTAGTTTAAGTTAAACGCTAACTAAGTACTTTAAGTTCCAAATGGGTTTCGTTTTACGAATTTAGCAAACGTATTACATTTAGAAGAAGGTTTTAAGTTAAAAACGAGGTCGTTTTACGGATTAACAAACTTATTACGTTTACAAGAAGCTATTAAAGTTAAAAATGAAGTCAATTTACATGTTAACAAGCTTATTACATTTATAAGGAGCTTTTAAATTTAAAATGAAGCCGTTTGATGTGTTAACAAGCTTATTAAGTTTATAAGAATCTTTTAAGATTAAAACAAAGCCGTTTTACGTGTTAACTAACGTATTGCGTTTATAAGAAGCTTTTAAGTTTTAAAACGAAGTTGATTTGCATGTTAACAAACTTTTTACGTTTATAAGAAGCTTTTAAGTTATTTACGAAGTTGGTTTATGTGTTAGCAAACTTATTATATTTATAAACGAAGTCGGTTTATGTATTAACAAGCTTATTACGTATATAAGAAGCTTTTAAGTTTTAAAACGAAGTTTATTTGCACGTTAGCAAACTTATTACGTTGATAAAAAGCTTTTGAGTTATTTACGTACGAAGTTGATTTACGCATCACAAACTTATTACATTTATAAACAAAGTCGGTTTATGTATTATTAACAAGCTTATTACATTTATAAGAAGCTTTTAAGTTTTTTAAAACAAAGTTGATTTGCGTGTTAGCAAGCTTATTCTATCTATAACAAGTTTTTAAGCCAAAAACGAATGAGCTATAAACATTTCGAAAGGTTATGGTTGTTTTGCTTAAAAATAAGATTTCAGCAAAGTAATCAATTGAAAAAGAGAAATGAAATGCGATTTTAAAGGCTAAGAAAGTGCTAGGCAAGTGGCCAGATCTTGAGGGTGGAAACTGGATGCAAAGATGGCGTGAGCTGTTTTCCCCAAAGGTAATGTTGGGAGCTCGACGCAAAGATGGCATGAGTTGTTCCCGGGAGCTGGACTCAAGATATGATTATCTTGGTGTGAGCTTTTCCCTAATGTGTGATGCGTAAGAAAACTTTGAAGGGGACTGGACTCAGAAAATGATTATCCTGGTATGAGTTGTTGCCCTACAGAGGACAATATCGAGGTTAGAGTTGCTCTGCTAAGATGCGTTTTGACAAAAAGTTAAGTACGTATACCCCGGGGATGACGTAAGTTATAAGTGAGGATCTCACTTAAGGGCGATGTTGACCTCCTGTAGCCAGCACAATAAGATGTTTTTATGTTATATACAAGTTCCAAATAAGTAGGAGATTTGGCATTTTGGCCATTTTAACCAGTTCAGAAAAGAAAGATTTCTAAGGGTCATTGGGGACCACTACGAAATAAGTTCTTTTAAAGAATACGAGCCTTAAGAGGCCAAGTAAAGTGTTTTTAAGCAAAGAAAGAAAGCTTTCAAAAGTATGTAACCTGCATATATTTTATGAACGTGTTCTAAGCATAGTTTAAATGAAATTTCAAATGAAGTTTGGTTACATCCTAGTAATGCATTGAACATGTAAGTTTTTAAAGGTACATATATTACGAAAGAATGTTTCTTGCAAAGCCTTTCTTACCAATTTGGATGTTTCAGGAGCTTTTAGAAGAGTTATAAGTTTTAAAGAAGTTAGCATAATTTATAAACATTTCTTGGAATATAATGAGAGTCACTATGTTTTCACAAGTGTATTTGGAAGTATCATATTCATTCTTGTGCTACTTGATTACGTGCCTAAATGCTTGTTAGAAAGGAAGGTTGGTCATTAAGGACCTAGGAATGAGTTGAGGAGCTAGCGTGAAGTATATGAGTGGTAATCTTTCCTTAGGGACTATGATTGCCTAATATGATAATAGTATACAAATACGTGATAAGTGACTATTATTGGTATTAATGCCTACAAATGGTTTTGGTTTTAAGGGGTAGGAAAATTCTCACTGAGTGTGTGGTCGCTCATCCCTTTACTTATTCCATTTTCTAGATTCAGTTTGAGTAGGTATAAGAGATATTCTGAAGTTATTTTGATTCCAAACCATCAGAAGTCTTTTGCCAGCTTTGCAAGTGTTCGATCTACCACGTTGTAAATATTTAAGTTCATTGTTGTATGTGATAGAAATAGTTGGCTCTGTACCCATATATATATATATATATATATATGTATATATATATAATATTATAAAAAATAATAAAATATAATATATATATATATATATATATATATATATATATATCATTCTGACACCAGCTTGTTAGTTATTTGATTGTGATTAATCCCATGCGAGTGGCTCAAGGGGTTGAACTTGGGTTATTTCAGCAAATGTTATACCCTATTCCTATTTTATAGGTACCCTAAGCAGAGCTAAGACCCTAAGATGTTGCTAAAATAGGGGAGACTCTTGCAGTTTTATTTCAGAATGACTATCTAAATACTAATCCAAACCCCCGATCTTCAAAAACTTTAGGGATTTTCTTCTAGGAAGTCCTGGCGGTGTGACCCCTCCTCGGGTTGGGGGCGTTATACTTCTTCATCTCCTAACTCCTTCAACCTCAACCAAAGTACCAAAACTATACCAATAAGAATGAGTGCCTAGATTTTGAAAGCCTTCAATCGAAGGGGAAGAAGGGGCTATGCACACACCAAAATAGAGACGAAAGAGAAGTAAATTAGTCTTGAATTGAAACCAAATTAAGCATATTCGAAACCAAACATCAAGCACTTAATTTCGAATTTAGCAAACTCAAATTGAATACATCAACCAAAGTACCTAAGGTCCAGGTCTAAGAGCCGAACAACACAAAAGCAAAGAAAACAATGAAAAACTCTCAACACTCATCTACTTTTGCTACTATCTTATATCTATGCTGCCTCCTTTCTGCTTCGAACCTTCCTTTAGGTTCCCCAAAAGTGCGGCCCTTCTCCTCATCGTTAATTCCCTTAAACTCCAATTCAGCTTTGTGTTTACTGCTTGTAACTGCTAAGCCGAGTAGATGATGGATATATTGATGAAAGTAACGGTTGGATATGATTTGGGAAGAATGAATGACGCAATTAAAGGATTAGAGAGAAACGAGCAAGCGTTGAAGAAGAAGAACTAGCACAGAGCTCAGTTTTTGGGTTCTCTATTACTAAGGAACGAGAAGAAGAAGAGAAAGGAGGAGAGAAAGCGTCACATGCTAGGCACGTGTATGATTAAATGAGGGAGTGGCTGTGGATGCAGCTGATGGGCCATGGCAAATAGTAGAACGAATAGGCCCAGCATGGAAAGCATAAAAAAGGGTGGGGGAAATTGGGGGCGCGTGTTACTTGGGCCACAAACAGAAGATGGACTTCAGTTCGCGAGAAGCAAGGGAGATCAAGAAAGGCGGGTCTGGGCATGTGAATGGGCCACGGTTATAACCTCATGAACTGGCCCCACTGGTGAGGGAAGGAAGCGGTGCTAGGCCACTTCCTATAACGCCGCGGAAAGAATGAATAAGGGAAGGACAAAAGAAAGATAGCTAGGAAAGGGAGTCTGGGTCATGACCTGGGTCAGCCCACACACAAAGAAGAAAGAAACAGGAAGGGGGAAACACCCAGCTGGGTCATAGGTTGTAGAAGCTGGTGCATGGGCTTCTCCTTTCTTGCTCATTCTTATTTCCAGAACCGATCCAGCCAATCTTTTCTTCCTTTTGGCAAGCAATTTAGCGATTTTCTTCAAATTTCCAAATTCCTACAAACATACGAAATATTTATTAAAATACTATTTAATTTATTTATTGTGAGCAAATATAAGATAGTAATAGGCATAAAATGTAATAATTTTACATTAAACAAATACCCGCACACCTAAGTTTTGCTCTCCTCGAGTGAAGTGAACCTACAAATTCTAGAAAAAGAAAATAAAATCCTAACTCACTTTCGTAGAAATCACAGCTGCACTTAGCATGTGTAACATGCCCTGTAAACTCTTATGTTACCCCTAGTGAATGAGTAAGGTCTTGTAAGAGTTTGTAGAAAATATACCCATAAAATTTATAAAAAAAAAATCTTTTTTTTTTCAACACATATATATACAACATCATGGAAACAAATATACACATTCGAATTAACCACGACACTCAAGTAAGAAAAGCGGTATATCACACATAAACACTATTTACACATCAAGAAATCCTTAATCCCCACTGATGACATTTACACAATCTTTCACCCCACTTATAAAATATGTACAAGCTCAACTAGCAGAACCTGGACAAGTAGAACTCCCTCGCTCATGTGTTTAATATATAATAAGGTTCATCAAATTGTCTTTCACTCATACAAACTGCCATGGGCATGATAACACTCTCAATTCTTCAGCACTAAAATGAAAAACGCAACATAATAATCAAGAGGAATTTAAAAGGATTGCAATGTGGCTGAGGGTAAATGGCTAGGATAGGGACAAAAAATTTGGGAAACGAGAAGCTAAAAGCCAAAGCTAATGAGCAATCAATACTTACACCAATTGTAATGATCACAGACTCCCAATATGACAAAATAAGGCACACCCACTGAATTGGATCATTAGAAATGAGTATACATAATGATACATGCATTCTAGATACTCTTATTCACAACTCTTTTTTCTTTCTTTTCCAATTTCTAAGATTTTCAACTTTTTTGTTGTGTTTTCATTTTTTTCATTTTTCGTTGGAAACTTTTTCCCTTTGTTTTTTTTCATTTTTCTTGCTTTTCTTTTTTTTCTTTTTCTCAAGAAGAAAATGAATGAATCACATGTACAAGAACAATACAACTAATTTCCAAATGGTCACCATGATACATCCCCATACATAACCAAGATCAACCCCCAGTTATATAAACCCCAAAAAGCTACCCAACAAATAATGAAGTGTTACTACACTAGTCTTGCCTTAGGTATAGGAAATGTGTTTAGGCCAAGGGCTGCAATGAAGGGTTCACAACAAAAAGGATCAAGGCTCAAAGGGCTGGCAAAGGGTAAAAACATTCTAAACAAGGGTGGCAATTTGGCTAAGTGGCTAACAAAAACAAATGAATGCCTTCATCAAATTATCATAATGCATATGCTAAATGTGATTTCAAGGATAATCAAAGCAGGTTCTAGAGATATACTCATGGAAGAGACACACATGAAAGAAAAGAACGAGACTAAAATGATGAATTACTCTTTAAGGTTCAAAATCTCATGGTTTCATCTAGAAAAGTCAAACTTGCTGAGAGTCAATGTCAGGGGTTAGGATCGCATACAAATATCACAATTTGGACTAAGTTCCATCAGTGCACACTGTATCTATATACAACCTAATACTAAGGTACGGGAAAACATAGTCAATTAGAAATAGCACATATATATTCCCCAAAAACAAAACAAAATCTTTTTGAATTTTCAAAATTTTATTTTTTATTTTTTAATATTTTTTCCAAATTTTCCTAAAACGAAGTTTCCCCACTCCAACGCCTAAATCAGACAATGCCCTCATTAGAAAAGGGAGCAAAGACAAAAACAACGAAAAATAAATATACAAAAAGAAAAGAAGACTCAAAAATAAAGAAAAAGGCAAGACTCTAAAACTCAAAAGAGAAAAAGAATAAAAGTTAAGCAATAATATATACAAAACAAAACAAAACAAAATAAAAAAGAGAACAAAGTGGAATGAGTTTGCTAGGTCAGGTGCTGATTTACACCTAAGCTATAGTCTCCTAAAATCTATTTAGGTAGAAGCTCATAGAGCATCAGCCACTCCATATCAAATGGAAGATTACTACTCAAATTAAATTCCATTAAGGTATGAAGTTGCTTATCAAATTGGCATGAACAACTCTGAATAAAATAAATGCAATAAAAAATAGAAAGCTGGCACCAAAAACAGTCCATCCACCGTGCCAAAGCAGCACAAGTAAGGGTCTATTTCAACTGGTCAAATTGTTTGTCCTAATGAGGAAATAGAAAGGCATACTCAAAATTAGCCAGCAAATGGGTCATCGGCCTAGAAATTTTATCGTCGTGAACGAATTATCTTGGCAAAGTAATGGTTCCTAAGTCCACAAGTCGCTTAATTTTGACATTCTCAAGAGTCTGGTTCAAATCAACATTCATAGGCACAAAAGTCTTAAACTCTACAAACTCAGCCTTGGAAGATTCAAAGAGGATGTCTGCAATGATGGGGTCAAAAGAGAAGGATTCATATTTAACACAAAAACCCTCATCAAATCTTTTATTGACATCAAACCCACATGAAAAATATTCATATTCCAAAGAAAGAATACCTTCATCAAATTCCAAATTGGTGGGCTCAACTTCCTTCTCACAATGACTCTTGTGAAATATAGTCTAACTCATGTATATCATGATGCTCAACTTCAGATGTGATGCTCATACGTAACTCACTAGCATTCTCAAATTCTCCACCTCCTCAAAATCACAAGATTGGGTAAAAGGGGCAGGCGGGATGAGGAAAACCTCGACTTCCTTAGTAACATCCTTTTGTGAGCTAGTGTGGAGTGTAAAGTGAGGGGATAGAGACATAGGCAGGTTCCTCTAATCTCCTAGGCTAGACAAAGACATATTGTTATTTAAATTAGATCTAGTAAGATAAGAGGGTTCAAAATCATCGTAAAGGCTAACTGTGGGTTTAGGAGATCCTAAACTAGAGTTAGACTCATTATAATTCTCCTTACTCTAATTAGAACAGCGAGAACATTCAGCAATTCTCTCTTGCATTATTTCTACCATTTTATCAGTCATGTCATTTATCATCTTTTCAACACTTTCACATGTAGCATCAATATAATCATGATATGGACAATCACAACTATTAGGATCAAAAGACTCACAATAATTGCACAAAACAAGAGGCCCATAAGAGTAAGGTGGGTTATATGAGTTCTAAAAGTGATCCCAGTGGTAAGGATTAGCATGAAAAGTAGACTCAGCATGAATCGAGTATCCTATGGTTTCTTTAAATTTCCAAGCCAATTTTTCAAAGAAATCCCAAATCTCATCTTGAGTTCCAGTTAATGATCCTATTACACTACCTTTAAGACATATAGACTCAACATAACCTCGAGATTCAGTATTTAGACCCACAATGACGACCTTACAAATTTTCTATTTTTGAAAACATTGATTTAATTGAGCACGAAAATCAATAAGCCTAGATAAATAACTCGAAAAAATGAATTTCATGCTCAAATTATGGGAAATTAAAAACTGGCATTCTTGAAATATTTTTCCAATTTTAAGAAATTTTCAATTTTTCTTTTAGGATTTTCAATTTTCTTTTTTTTGGTTTGTTGTTATTGAAAAGAAAAAAACAATGGCTCTAAAACAACTAACCACAAACTAATGACGAAAACTAAGAAACAAGACACTCAAATAATTAAATTAACAAAACAAAATAAACTAACAAAAATAAAACTATATTACAAAAATAAAAGAAAGATCAAAAAGCCTTAAACACCAAAAAAATGAAAAGAAGCAGAAACACAATGCATCCATACCATTTTATTTTTCTAATTTTTCTTTAAACACACACAAAATAGAAATTATGAAAACCTAAAAAAAGACAAACATTAAAAATAAAATCAAACAGAAAATCAAACTTCAAAAATCAAAATGATATATACATAAAATTCTACACAATCACAAGGAAAATGAATATATATTTTTTAACTTTTTTTTCTATCCCTGAATACTGCGAAAAATTTCAAATAGAAAATTAGTTCTAAAAATCACAGAAATTTTCAAATAATCCTAAAAATTCCACAAAAAAATTTACCTAGACTCTAAAAATCATGCAAAATCCACAAAGAATTCAGAACAGAACAATTCAGACTAGAACTGATCCAAATAATTCAATCAGAATTCAGAAATCCTAGAAAAACCTGCACTGGAATGTTGTGATCTGCTTCTTCCTTTTCTGCTCCTGCACAGCTTCAACAGAATAGTTATCACTATCTTTTTAGCAATAAAACAAGCACTAAAAATTATATTAAATTGATCCAAACTCAAAAACAAAAACAAAATCAAAACACTAACTCAAATCGAAAATCAAAAACAATCTACACTAAACTAATCTAACTCAACTAAAACTAAACTAACACAAATGAAATTGAAAATCAAAAATACGAAACAAAAAATAAAAGCAACGGGTCTGGGCTATGACCTGAAGATGGAGTCCGGCTCCCGGGAAGCAAGGGAAATCAAGAAAGGCGGGTCTGGGCTAGTGAATGGGTTGCTCCTAGCTGGTTGAGGGAAGGAGGGGGCCGTTAGGCCACAGACTAAACCGGCCTGCAAAAAAGGAATAAGTGAAGGAGAAAAGAAAGAAAGTCGGGAAAGAGAGTCTGGGTCGTTGCCTTGACCGGCCCACAGGCGAATGAAAAAGAAAAAGGAAGGGGGGAACATCGGGCTGTGCCGTGGGCTACAGAAGCTAGCGCATGGGCTTCTCCTTTCTTACTTCGATTCCTCCTATTTCCAGAATTGATCCAATCAATCTTTTCTTCCTTTTGGTAAGCAATTTAGCCATTTTCTTCAAATTTTCAAATTCATACAAAATATGCAAAATATTTATTAAAATCCTAACTAATTAAGTTATTGTGACCAAATATTAGATAGTAATAGGGCATAAAATATAATAGTTTTAGGTTGAACAGACACACACACACACACACATATGTGTGTGTGTGTTTATATACATATACATATACATATATATATATATATATTATATATATATATTATATATATATATATATATATATATAGATATACATATATATATAATATCTATATATATATATATATATATATATATATATATATATATATATATATATATATATATATATATATATAAGGAGCTACTTCAGTAGGATGAGAAGAATGAATGAATCTTGGTCATTTGTTCTGATCTAACAACTACGAATAAAACTCACCTCACGTGAGCTCTCTTTCATCACATTTCTTTTTTTATCTTCCTCATCGAGCTGTTTGCGGTTGCTCCTTTCTTGCTGCCTCCCTTATGCCTGGGTTCTTCGCTCGCTTCATCCCTCTCTATCTATCTCTCTGGCTATCGCTCTTGCTCGTGATTGTTAATGTGTCTCTGGCTGCGTTTTTCAAATTTGAGTTAGTGCAACAAGGAGCCATTGTTCAAGCTAAATTCAGCAAAGAATTGCTCTCAAGATTAGTTCAACTGAGTAAATTGCAATCAATTGCTTTATTCTTACTAGGTTTGAATTATTTTTTAGTTTAATATGACTTAAATTGAGCAAAATTGCTCATGTTTCCTTGATTTCAGTAGATTGGTTTTTTTTAGTTTGTTCTACGAATGATCTCTATGATTTCAATTATAAGAGGTCATGAAACTTTGGCAATGTTTACTGTTGAGTTTGTATATAGCTTGAATCATAGATACAACTGGCTCCCAATTCGATCACTAGTAACATATGCATTCATCACCATTCTTATGCTATCTATTCACTGTTTAGTTTTCTATTGATATATCACCATGTTGGAAGTAACTCATTTCTTTGAAGTTATACCAGCATCTGATGACTTGATGACCTAATCATTGACCTTATTCTATTTGATCACCAAACACACATCTAGGGATCACTGAGTGGACAATAAGTAAGAAAATGATCATTGAGTAATATATGCGCTCACTAATATTGTTCCTACTGATCACTATATTGTAAGGGATTAAATCATAACAACGTGCAAAAGAAGTGAGCACTCAGCCATTTGATCACTACTCTGGAACCAACATATCACAAAACACATGTCTACTGGTCACCAAATATACAAGGAGATAATTTTATGTTGTTAGGAAGGAGAAACATTTGTGATCACTAATGTTATGCCTATTGATCACTAACAACATGCCTGTTGATCATCCAAATTATATGTATAGAATTATAAGTACTGACTGAACCAGTAAACAATATTATAAAGTTCATCACTAATTTTATGCTTATAGATCACTAATAACATGTCTATTGGTCACCAATTTAAAACTTGTTGAAGGAGATTCTTTTAGTGATGCGAGTTGTGGGATGCTCAACCATTTTCTCTGCATGATATTTTATCGGTATGTTCTAATGTTTTTGTTTGAGCTGGTATGATATGGCAGCAAGTAGTCATGAGATAGTTACTATCGAAGGCATTAACCAAGTGCAGGCGTTACAGAGTGTTCCTTCATCACAAGCTTATTCTGGTGCATAGCTGACAATTAATCCTGGTAACTGAAGCCAATTGGATAATTGCCAGTAAGTGAATTTTCAATGCCAAATATAATTGTTTGCCTATTGTGTGAAACTTAATATTTTAAACTACTAATAATAAGGTTATAGGAAGAATCACGTAATTTTTTTTTTTTGTAAAAAAAATATTTTTAAAAGTGGACATATAACATAAATAGGACTAATGTACAAAATTGATCTCCAAAAAAAAAAGAATTGTTGTATAAAGTATATAACATCTATCTATAATATGTCAATTGAAGATTAAAAAAAGTTTATTATTGGTGAAAAAATAAATAATGAGAGTTATAAATAAATGCAATTTAAAAAGAATAAAGTTGGTTTTATATGAGATTAATAGCATAATAATTATATGCTCTAATACTAACACTAAAACATTAAATTAATGTGTAACACCCCCAACCTCAGGCGGGTCATGTTACATGCCACAGCCTTCCCCTGGGGAAAGACTGTTAAGGCAACTTGCTTAAACCTATTTGAAACATAATGTTGAACGGTAAATTTACCCATTTTACGTGCTTTTTTTCACCACCTTTTACTCGTATAATAACTTTATTTTATAGGATTTTACCTTGTTTTATTTATGTTTTGTAGGAAATAACTCCAAATCAAGCAAACGTCGCGAAAAGGGACGAAAACGGGACAAAACGAATAAAAACAGCAGAAACCGACGAAACCGGGCAAAACCGGGTTGATAGCCCACCGTGCCAGCAATGTGGCACGGTGAGGCCGTGCCACATGGCACGGTCGTGCCACCTCCCCAGTTTCGTCGCGCTCTCGGTTTATTTAAGGTTTCGTTCGGGCGTATGCTGAGGGGGCTTCTTCTTCTATTTTTTTCTAGGTTAGTTTAGATTAGATTGTAGCCAATAAAAACCCCTTTGAGGGGACTAGATGAAGATTGAGTTGTATTGATTTGGGGTTGACGCTTGGGGATTTCCACTTCACTCATTCAATTCAAGCATAAGTCTTCTTCTTCCTCTCTTATTATTTCAATTTTGTTATTGTTTGTTCTTGTTTAATCTTATTAGTTTAGATTGTATTAGTTTAAGTGTTTAGTTTTGATTGTTAATTCATGTTTTATTTGATTGTTGGATTTCATTCTCTTTCCTTCAGTTCATGTTTATTACGTCCTTCGTTAGTTTAGGTTTAGGTTTAGGTTTTTGTGTTTTGTTAATGATTAGTTGTTAGAATTTGTTGGCTTGGGTTGTGATTAGCCTTTT
This sequence comes from Carnegiea gigantea, assembly GCA_029747015.1. Taxonomy (NCBI): domain Eukaryota; kingdom Viridiplantae; phylum Streptophyta; class Magnoliopsida; order Caryophyllales; family Cactaceae; genus Carnegiea; species Carnegiea gigantea. Next base: position 51,158 of record JAKOGI010003123.1, on the reverse strand, counting down.
GATGGCTAACTAATCTTGTATTTGGCCTAACCATACCCAATCTATGCTTAGAACCTAGAGTTTTCCTTCATGCCCGCCAAGTGTTCGATGAAATGCCTGAGAGGGTTTTCATCCATATTTTTAGGCGATTGACTTATGCTGAGAGGTGAGGTCAATTTGCTAGTGTGGGAGAGGGAATAGCCGAGTTTGGGACACGAAAGTAGTATCCGAATCGAGTTAGGTTCGGGGTTGCTAGTTTTGTGGTCTAATTCGACTAACCCCACGAAAGTAGGTGGTTACGCGAGTTAGACTAGCTCATGACCCTTGAGAGAGGGCTTGGGTGGTCTTTGATGGTGCAACCGACCATCTCTTGTTCATAGTGTGGTTCGGGTAGGTTAGGACTCGTCTTGGTTAGTTGGTTCATCCATTGGTAAAATCACAACTCCAAGTCGCTTGTTTCTGTGTTTGTAGCGTAGTTTAGTCTTTTCTCTTTCACCCTTTGATCTCGCCTAGATTGAGACGCTCTAGTGAACTCTGGTAGTTGGAAACACAATTCCCTGCGGACGACACCCCAAGTACTCAACGATACACCTTGCACTTGGGGTTTATAAATATTAAAACTTTTTCTGCAACAAGTTTTTGGCGCCGTTGTCGGGGAATTGGCGTTTTCCAATATTAGAGCTTACTTAGGCATTCGAGACTAGGCTTTTATTTCGAAAAAAAAAATTCAAAAAAAAAAAAATTCCAATGGCAATTTTCTATTTTCCCCAATGTGAGCAAGAATTATTTTACCGTTATTGGGATCGTTTACATGCTTATCTTGCTCAATGTGCTTCTTGTGGATGTTCATGTGGGAAATGGGAAATATTGCACGTTGTCAATGAGGGTGTGAATTGTGAGACCCGTGCTCTTTTTGAGCATTGGGATTTTTATGCTAGAAATGTCGAAGAAGCATGGGATTTTCTTAATTGGCTGGCTCAGGATACTTATGAATTTGATATTAGCTGTGCTAATTCTTACAACCCAGTCCCTTGCATCCCTGATTATGCCCCTCCTTTGTGTGAAACTTGCCATTGTTCTGATCATGACAACACTTCTTGTCCTTATTATATTTCTGATGATAGCCTTGCTAGAATTAGTAGTATGATAGAGACAATGAAAAAGCAACAAGCTGAGTTTGAAAATAAAATGCGGGAGTTTGACCTATCACATAAGACCGACCTTAGGTTTAGTTCTCCTAAACATGATGTTTGTTTGTGTGATGATGGTGCGTCTTTTACTCCCCTAGAATCCGGACTAGAGGCAGTACTTGACCCTTCCCTAACTGCTCCATCCCTTATTGCTCCACCCTCACCCAGTGCCCTTAGGGACAACACTACGTTTAACATGACCTTGCCTGATCCACCTCTCCCTTTAACTCAGTCGACGGAGTTCGAGGTAGGTGAGAACTTTACTGTTAACGCGAGTGTTGATGAGGATGATGTTTGTTATGATTCACACAATGATCTTATTGAGGTGCATGATTCTGATGCGGCTCCTGTAGGGAGGTCTTATGGGGATGTTGTGATTACTATGCCAGCTAGTCATGACCTTGTTGAGAATGTATCTCCTGGCCACCTTGATACACCCCATGTTCCCCCTTCAGGTTCACCACCCTCCTCTTCCCCTGAGCACCATAATTTATCACTCGTTGCATGTCATGATATGCTTGCGGGGAATGAGATAGACTATATGGACTCCCTAGGTACCTTCAGAGGGTATGACCCCTCCCTTGATCCTTATAACTTGTACCTAGGGAGCATGCCTGCGAAAATCATGTTAACCACTGCATTTGATTTCTTTACTGATTTTTCAAAGGCATTCAATAAATTTAGGAGAGCACTTACTATTATTTCTGCATTCCTGTTTAAGTGCTTTTACTTACACTCATCTGAGTTGCAGGCTCAGGTGTTTGATAAACTTCTGCGAGCGTTGACAGCATCTGAGTTGGCGATACGCGTCCTGAACGCCGCCGAGGAGTGGCTGATGCTCCTCGCGCTTCCCCAACCTCGTCTTAGCGAGGTGTAGTTCGGGTACATTCAGTACCCGACCTGGTATAATCGTTCTCACTCTTCTCTTCCCCCCTTCTTTTTATTTTTCTTTTCTTTCTTTTTTTTTTGTTTAGTTGTGAATATTAGGATTGTGTTTTTGTTGGTGATCATCTTGTGGTGAAATTTGGATGTTGTTGAGCCGTTGTTGGCTATGATCACCATTTTTGTGTTTTTGTAGATTTTTATTGTGTTGTGATTGGTGGTGTTGTTGGATTGGTCTATATTTGTTTTTGGTGGTGTTAGTTTGTATTTATGTGTGATCTTGTTGTTGATTGGGTGAGAGTGCATTTTTGGGAGAGTGTGTTAGCCTGTGTATATATTTTTCGATTTTATTTGTCTTATATTTGATTTTGTTTTCTTTATTTTTTTTGTGTGTTGGTGATGACTCCCGGCTCCCAATGAGGACATTGTGAGATTTAGGTGTGGGGGTGGGGTCATCTCCCCTTTTTCTTCTTATTTTTGTGAAAATTTTTCATTTTTGTGTAAATTTTTCAATTTTTTCTCCTTTTTGTTTAATTTTTTTCTTTTCTTTTTGCATTTAGGGAAAATTTGTACTATTTTGATCAGCCTTGATCCCTGATACCTTGACTATTAGCTCGTATATAAGTATAATGTGCATGATAGATGTTCATCCCCAGTCTGTCGTTTTAGACCTCAGTTCTAACCCCAACAGTCCATCGTAATTTTGCAATCCAGTCCTGAATTCATGTATTGTCATCATCCTTCATTCTTAGTCTTCCACGATCGACTCTCCCACTGTCTACTGCACAGTTCCCTTTATATGCGCTGGCATCCCCTTTTTCCAAAACAAAAGCAAAAAAACAAACAAATTCAAGCGCTACTGGGTGCATCCCTTTGAGGCGTGACATGAGTTTGTAATGAAAAAAATAATAATGGAAAGAAAAGAAAGTGGGGAAGAAAAGAGTTGGAAATGACAAGTACCCCTTTGAGGCATGCGCTACTGGGTGTTACCCTTTGAGGCAATACTGCTACTGGGGAAGCCTGCTTTCCATGCTAGCCAATCAAAAAGGTAGCTTGTGTCAATTGCGTGGGATTGAGTTTGATTTTGGTAGGCTTAGTTTTAGGGTGATGATACACTTGCACACAGGCACCAGGATGGATTCATTATTTTCATGCGGCGTGGGGTGAAAAGTTGATGTCTGGATGCCATTCTTTGAGATGATGTGCCCTGAAATGCATATAATGCTTGTGTACAGACTGATATTTGAGCTACTAGGTGGTTTTGGTTGATTCGATTGTGTACAGTTTATCCCAATGTATATATTGTGTTTTGCCATTTTTATTTTTCGATTTTTGTTTCTCTTTTCTTTGTTTTTCCTTTTTGAGATTTTGTGGGTATATCTTCTGCAAACCCTCACGAGACCTTACTCGTCCACTTGGGGTGACCAAGGGGTTTAAAGGGCTTGTTGCATACGCTAAATGCAACCGTGATTCCTACGAAAGTGAGTTAGTTGTTTAATTTAATTTTTCTTTTATTTTGCTCGAGGACGAGCAAAAGATAGGTGTGGGGGTGTGTTGAACGGTAAATTTACCCATTTTACGTGCTTCTTTCACCCACCTTTTACTCGTATAATAACTTTATTTTATAGGATTTTACCTTGTTTTATTTATGTTTTGTAGGAAATAACTCCAAATCAAGCAAACGTCGCGAAAAGGGACGAAGACGGGACAAAACGAAGAAAAACAGCGGAAACCGACGAAATCGGGCAAAACCGGGTTGCCCATAGCCAGGCCGTGCCACATGGCACGGTCGTGCCACCTCCCCAGTTTCGTCGCGCTCTCGGTTTATTTAAGGTTTCGTTCGGGCGTATGCTGAGGGGGCTTCTTCTTCTATTTTTTTCTAGGTTAGTTTAGATTAGATTGTAGCCAATAAAAACCCCTTTGAGGGGACTAGATGAAGATTTAGTTGTATTGATTTGGGATTGACGCTTGGGGATTTCCACTTCACTCATTCAATTCAAGCATAAGTCTTCTTCTTCCTCTCTTATTATTTCAATTTTGTTATTGTTTGTTCTTGTTTAATCTTATTAGTTTAGATTGTATTAGTTTAAGTGTTTAGTTTTGATTGTTAATTCATGTTTTATTTGATTGTTGGATTTCATTCTCTTTCCTTCAGTTCATGTTTATTACGTCCTTCGTTAGTTTAGGTTTAGGTTTAGGTTTTTGTGTTTTGTTAATGATTAGTTGTTAGAATTTGTTGGCTTGGGTTGTGATTAGCCTTTTGATGGCTAACTAATCTTGTATTTGGCCTAACCATACCCAATCTATGCTTAGAACCTAGAGTTTTCCTTCATGCCCGCCAAGTGTTCGATGAAATGCCTGAGAGGGTTTTCATCCATATTTTTAGGCGATTGACTTATGCTGAGAGGTGAGGTCAATTTGCTAGTGTGGGAGAGGGAATAGCCGAGTTTGGGACACGAAAGTAGTATCCGAATCGAGTTAGGTCCGGGGTTGCTAGTTTTGTGGTCTAATTCGACTAACCCCACGAAAGTAGGTGGTTACGCGAGTTAGACTAGCTCATGACCCTTGAGAGAGGGCTTGGGTGGTCTTTGATGGTGCAACCGACCATCTCTTGTTCATAGTGTGGTTCGGGTAGGTTAGGACTCGTCTTGGTTAGTTGGTTCGTCCATTGGTAAAATCACAACTCCAAGTCACTTGTTTCTGTGTTTGTGGCGTAGTTTAGCTCTCCACTCCTTCGCCCTTCGATCCTGCCTAGCTTGAGACGCTCTAGTGAACTCTGGTAGTTGGAAACACAATTCCCTGCGAACGACACCCCAAGTACTCAACGATACACCTTGCACTTGGGGTTTATAAATATTAAAACTTTTCTGCAACACATAACATAAGAGAGAGACTCAAAGTTTAAAACTTAAGCCACTATAATCTAATTGGGCCTTGAGTTTAACCCTAGGGCTAGAAATGCTAGAATTTTCTTAATTTCTGGGGCAAAACGGGCAGAGTTTCCCCTAAAAACTGACCATTTCCCAGGCTTAAAGCCTTACATAATAACCCTGCAATACATAATGGTACTATATAATACCAACATCTCAACGGCTACACGCCAGAGTCCACAACTCTACGAGCCACACGCCTGGAGTATACAGAGCTTTCTATTTTTCATAAACCTTACAAGAAGTTAAATAATTACATAACCTTACAAACATAATAAATATTACATATTCATGTCACAATCCAACCAAGCAAGTCCATCCTTGTTGTACTCCACGCATCAGTCACATATCTGTAGATCTGGGGAAAAGGGGGAAAAGTAATGGGGATGAGCAACCACCGCTCAGTGAGTAAACCCTCTCTCCCAAAACATACTTAAAATACATAATAACTTACGCAAGCCTTTCTGTAACACCCCCAGCCCCTAGGCCAGAAGTGTTACGCTTTTCTAACTTCTTACTTAATTCCTGGGACGAAACGGGCAGAATTTCTCCTAAAAACTGACCATTTCCAGGCTAAAAGCCTTACAATAAGTCCCTGTAAATCAACGGAAGCGCAAAACATTTAAAACATAGCTCAACGGCCACACGCCGGAGTTCATAACTCAACGAGCCACTCGCTCGGAGTACACCAACCAGGTTGATTCATGAATAAAGAAGAAATGGACGATACAACTCAACGGTTAACAAAACCGGAGTATTAAGATTTACATCCCAAAACATAGCTAAATTAAACCAAGAAGACATCTAACTAACTTGATGGTTGGCTCAAACGGCCGTACAGAGCGACCTGTATATCATATGCATTACATGAACTAGAATAATCGTTTACAGACCTTTATAAACTAAGAGTACATTACATGACTTCATTAAACACGTAAGATCCCTTCAAATGAGCACATGCGACGCCTTGTAAGCAACAATAGGTTCCTTCTGGACTTATCTGACTCAACTTCTTCCTGTCAGAAGGAAAACCTGGGGAAAAGGGGAAAGAGTAATGGGATGAGCAACCACACGCTCAGTGAGTGTCCCCCAACCCCCTTAAAACCAAAACCGTTGCAGGCAATACTATCTTTACTAGTCACATATCATGTTTCCATACTTTACTATCATAATAGATATTCATAGAACCTTTATGGGAGGATCACTAAACATAAACTTCACTTCGACCACTCAGTCATATTTCTAGGTTCCTCAACGACGGAATTCTTTACTAGCAAGCAGTTAGGCACGTGAGTAAGCATCGAAGGCTAAGTATAAGGATCTTTTCTTTTCATAAAATAACTTCCTAACACTCCATTTAAATTACACATGAACCCTCAATCATATGACGTGTATTTAAGGTTATCCTTTTTCATATTTACACTTTTCTTGATATTTCATTCATATAATATACAGATCACACATATAAACACATATCAAGCATTTAAGTACCTTTAAACATCATATTAAGCCATATGACACCCTCGCATGCTATTCGCATATCAACGTTCATTCTTTTAGGAAGAAACGCCTTCATTCATAGAATTTTTAACGTGCTATAACTTTCTTTCTCATCTCATACACTTTAAATCAGACAGGTTTGAAATGGATAAGGATGATGCCACATAAGATTAGAATCCCGTTCAACCATATTTAAGAATCATTCATAATGCATCCATTGAAAACTTTCCTTTAGTACATAGGCTAAGAATCCACATTCAAACATGTTTGAAGATCATTTCATAACTCATTCATTGAAAGCTTTCTTTCTTTCGTTGAAAACGTTTTCTTAGTCTTCAAAGGAAGTTCCATTTCTTTTGGTCGCGTAGCGACCCTTATAAGCTTTCCATACATCATTCCATATAGCCTTTTGGGCTCATAAAAAGAACTTCCTTTCCTTTTTAATCGTTTAAAAAATGGCAAAGAGCCAATTGCTTTTCTTAACTTAGTACCAAAGTACTTCTGGCATAAGATCATTACAGGGTGCTGTTTGGGTGAGAACTATTCTCGACCCCATAGTGAGACCTAACGCTCACGCTTAAGCTCTTACTCCCGGGAAGGCTACATATAACATATCGGACCATTACATTAGCCCTCGTCAGGGCCTCTAGGGTTTATCCGGACTTATCCCCTAGGTTAACATTACATCATATCATATTGTCCGCAGCACATTATCTTAGCCACTTAAAGCGTATCGGCCATAACGGCTAGTAATTTTGTTGTATCTTTTGGTAAAATCATTTGTCATGCAACTCACGCCTTTGTAAAACTCTTTAGGATTCCCCCGTTCAAGCAGGTTCACTCCCAAAACTGTATTCGTTTACTTTAAAATATGCCATCATGCACTAATATTTGTGGCTACTATTATTTCGAAACATGAAATCCTTCTTTGAAAATCTCACCCTTATGCACATAATGCAACTTGAGCAAATAGAAGGGAAAGAGGTTCACATATATCACATTCAAACACTTCATAATTAATTCATCACATCGAGCCACACATGGCCTCGCAATCCACACGATTGCGGTCATTTCACAACCCAGTCTCCCTCCTCACTTGCACCGTACCACAAGACCTCGAACGCTCATAATTCTTTCCTCAAACCATCCAACTACCAACTCGTTCCATTGATTTATTAATACAACATATTATCATACTAATTTATGAAAAGGTAAGATTTAGGTACTTACCTGGGCAAGCAGCACCACTTGGCGGTGCGTTACAGCAAGCATACGTACGCATATGTATACCATCACGTACACATATAAAACTATAGAACTTTACTTGGGAATTCATACATGATAAGGCTCCAAGCATTTATAAATTTACTTCAGAGTTAGTAGGCCTTTATGGGATAGTTAAGCATATAGGCGATCATAGACTGATTAAACATTTATATACATAAACTTTAAACACGTACGATGCACTTCGAAGTTCATACTCGATCATGGAACGACCAAACATTCATAAACGTTGGTTTCGAAGTTACAACTCAAGTCTAATTGAGCTATTTTAGCATAATACGATTCTAAGCGTTCATTACACATCGAAATTACTATTCGAATCGAAATAAACCACTTAAACATAATACGACTTTAGGCATTCAGTTATTATGTCAAAGTTACTACTCAGGTATAGACTAACTAAATACACAAGTATCGATTCCAACCATACTCATCTCTTTTCGAAGCTATTAATCAAGTATGAATCGTTTAAGTGTACTTATGTCTATTCAAAGCATTCATAATTCATTTTGTGCTAATCTTTTAGGCATGAACTAGCTAAATTTACTTGAATCGATTCTAAACACGTTAAGCTAACTTCGTTTATAATCCTTTTCATGCATCAACTAATTAATTGAATCGATGCTAAACATGCTAAATTAACTTCGAATTAATAACTGAGGCATGATTAACTAAATTGGTTCGATTCGAAGCTAAAGGTATTTAATTCATTTCGATGTAAAATCTCAAACATTCAATGGTCACAGGCATTCGAATTAACGCTAAAGGCATGTAATTCACTTCGAATTATAAATTCAGGCTTTCGATAGCTACATACATTCGAATTAACGCTAAACATGCATAATTCACTTCGAATTATAAACTTAGGCATTCAATGGTTACATATATTCGAATTAACGCCAAACATGTATAATTAACTTCGAATTATAAACCTCAGGCAGCACATTCTAAATTAGGCTATGCTAGTCTAACATGCAACATCGATTCCGCTAAAACGTTTGTGAAATTAGTACTAATTTAGGAGGCGAGGAACACCCACCTGACTCAGCCTAAATTCAACCCTAGTAGCAGCAATTGCACGCCCAAACTCATGTCCACGTTGCTGGACCGAAACCGTGGCCCGTGTGCTTCCCAAAATCGAACCCTAGCTCTCGAAATCAAGCCCTTCTGCGTGTGGTTTGAAGTGAAATTGGTCCCTCAATCTATAGAAGAGGTCGTTTGGAGGCGTTTGGCCGATTTCCGGCACGTGGGTGGCGTTTTCAGGCCACCAAAACGTGGCTCTGTTTCGCGGTGAGAAGCGGAGGAAAGGGGCTGGTGGAGGACGCGTGTGGGGAACCGGTGGTCCCTTTCTCTCGCCGGTGACGCGTGCTGGCCGGCGGCAACGCCAGATGGCCGGTCGCCGGTGAGAGAGAGAGAGATTCTAGGGAGAGAGAGAGCTGCGGTAGAGAGAGAGCGAGAGCAGAGAGCGAGGAGGAGGGGGGGTCGGGGTCTCGGGCTTCTCAGGCCCGGCGTGCCCCCCCTTCCCTTTTTGTTTTATTTTTCTTTTTTTTTTGGCTCAATTAACATCATTCTACTGAATCCCGATCCCGTACTTGCTAATGGTTAGGCTTAACTCGAATCGAAACGACCTTCAATCAACATTTCAATTTAAACTTTGGGATTCAACCAAGTAAAACGAAAACGATTTTAAAAACTCGGTTTAGCGTTGATTCGATAATTTTGTAAGTAACATCGATAGTAACATTAATCAAATAATCGTTCTTTTTAATGAATTTAATCGTCAAAAACTCACACAGTTACTAAAAATACGAATTTAGAACGTAAAAAGGAATTTTAATTAGCTTAACGGAAAACGAAAATGCGGGGTGTTACACTTTCGTAATTCATTTTAGTTGAAGAGCTTTCACATAATACATCATATTCGAACCATAAACCGAATGAAAGAATGATCATACCAAAAGGCTTAACTTTAGAAGAAACCATAATGCATTGACTTAACATAATAAAGTTACGCAAACCCGGAAACATAGCATAAAAGGGGTTTTACGCATAAGTTTCACTTACCGAAAATCATACATAGTAACATAATCACGTAGATGAGGAGACTAGACTCTTAGAGGTACTTTGTTACTGCCATCCCGAGTCGGCCAAACTCGAGCGGCAACATACGCCTATCCGGACAGACATCATACTATGCTGAGACGCAATTTCATACTTAGACTTCAGGCGGGAATCAAACCACCATCCTTGAATCTATCATAACGTAACATATGTGATACCAGGCGGGAACTAAGCCACCATCCCTGGGTCTCAGACTTAAGCTTAAAGTTTCTAGAGTAGCTCCTCTATGTACACATAGACATAAGCATAACCATACGTTCATATACATACTCATATTGGTTCATATATAGGTCTTAGGAACTTATGAAATTCATATACATACATACTTAGTAGATAAACATGCTTATACGTATTCATATATAGGTTTTATGAACTTAAAACATAAAAACATAATATACATACATACTTCGTAGACAAACATAGTTATACGTATTCATATATAAGTTTTATGAACTTAAAACATGAAAACATAATACACATACATACTTCGTAGACAAACATACTTATACGTATTCATATATAAGTTTTATGAACTTAAAACATGAAAACATAATACACATACATACTTCGTAGACAAACATACTTATACGTATTCATATATAAGTTTTATGAACTTAAAACATGAAAACATAATTTCCTTACGACTTTAGCTTTAGGCAAATAATAAGAAAGGCCTCTTAGAAACATGGTGAGGGTACTAACTCACGATTCAAAACTTGGTAGTTACTAGCGTGCACATGAAAGCTAAGATTCGTAAATAATCACCTTCATTTGCCCTTTTAACGCTCGTTATAATCCTTCAAACGCAAGCGATGAACATGATACAAGTCAAGTTTACTAATCTCATAAACCGATTTCGTGAATGGTTTGAAAGCTTTTCATAATCGAATCAAATTTGCTAACGTATAAACTAACTTGTAAAATACGTTTACGAATTCGTGAAACGACTTCGTTTCTAATTTAGAAGCTTCGTATAAACGTAATACGTTAATTAACTCGTAAAACGATCTCCTTTTAGACTTAAAAGCTTCTTTTAAGGGCAATAAGTTGGTTAATACTTAAAATGACTTTACTTTAAACTTCAAGGTTTCTTATAAAGGTAACACGTTTACCAAATCGTAAAACGACTTATTTTCTAACTCGAATGCTTCGTATGAACGTAATAAGTTTACTAAACCGTAAAACGATTTCGTTTTCAACTTAAAAGCTTCTTAATAACGTAATACGTATGTTAGTTTGTAAAACGACTTCGTCCTGAACTTACAAGCTTCTTATAAATAAAATAAGATCTGTTAACACGTAAATCGGTTTCGTAAGTAACTTAAAAACTTCTTACAAACATAGAAGGGTTTATTAAATCGTAAAACGACTTAATTCCAACTTAAATGCTTCGTATAAATATAATAGGGTTGCTAAATCGTAAAACGATCTCGTTTTCAACTCAAAAACTTCTTAATAACGTAAAACGATTGCTAACTCATAAAACGACTTCGTTTTTAGCTAAAAGCCTCCTTGAAATGTAATATGTATGCTAAATCGTAAATCGCAACTCGTTTGAAACATAACGTGTTTAGTTAATGCTTAATTCAAACTAAGTTCGAAGCTTAAGGCTTCTCATAAACGTTATGAGTCTATTAACACATAAATCGACTTCCTTTGCAACTTCAGAGCTTCTTAAAACGTAATAAGCTTGTTAAGTCTTAAAACGATTTCGTTCCTAACTTCAAAGCTTCATATAAACATATTACGGCTACTAACTTGCAAAATGACCTCGTTTTTAACTTAAGAACTTCCTATAGACGTAAAACGTTTGCTAGTTTGTAAAACGACTCCATTATTGAGTTAAAAGCTTCGTATAAACGTAATACGTTTATTAACTTGTAGAACGACTTCACTTTAAACTTAAAAGTTTCTTATAAACGTAATACGTTTACTAAATCGTAAAGCAACTTCGTCTTTAACTAAAAAGGCTCTTTATAAACATAATAAGGTTGCCTAATCATAAAACGGCTTTGATTCTAACTTAAAAGCTTCGTATAAACGTAATAGGGTTGCTAAATCATAAAAACAACTTCGTTTCTAACTTAAATGTTATGGTTAGCAATAATGTAAGTTAGATTCATCGAAAACTCCATTTTTAAAGCATCTAACAATCTTTCAAGAATATATTGGTTCTGCCCTAGCATAGCAATGTTTAATTCATTTGCTTGTCCACACATATAATCGAATTCATACAATAACAATTCAAACTACCAATTCAGCAAACTGATTCATATAACTATCTTTCGAAATCCTTAAAATAGGAGGGATTAAAGGTCCACCCATCTCGAATTCAAGCTATAAGCGTGCAAACTGACTGGATTGAAGCTAATTTCGAACTCCCAAAGCTCAGTATCCCCTCTGCTCTTCGCGCAAGGCTCGACCACTTCCAAACCCAAACCCCTAACTTGTAATTTTTGAGAAATTAAGCACAATTAGGAAGAATCTAGGTCAAGAATGCAATTTATAGGTGAAGGAGGAGTTCAAAATCACCTTGCATGCGCCGAATTCGCCGGTGTTCGGCCGGTTGTGGTGCGTGGAAGGAGGAGAAACGAACGAGGAGGCGAGGAACAGGGGAGAGAGGGGCGGTCGGGGGCTTCACGCAGAGGGGGAAGGAGGAGCAGCTCACGGGGGGTCGACTGGCTCAAGGCCGGCGGCCGACGACGGCGTGCGTGGCCGGAAGCGAAGGAAGAGAAGGAGGACAGGGGAAGCAAAGCAGGGGAACAGGAAGAAGAAGAAGAAGAGGAGAGAGAGAGGGCTCAGGAGGGGGTTTCACGCGTGTGGCAATTTAGTCCCCTTCTTTTTTTTTTTTTGTGATTCAATTCTACCACAAAACTTCAACCTATTGTATTAATAATCAAATACCCGGGCCTCTAATCTTAAACCGAGTTCCTAAATATAATCGTTGGTCAGCTTACAGCCCTTTGATTATATTAAGGATCGATTTAGTAAATTACAGAACTATTACCAAGTTCAACAATCTGATCGTATTTGGGAATTGCTTTGTTGGAGTTTCAAGGAATCGAAGGCTTGCCTTGTCACACAACTTTAGGAAATTTATTTTTGGGATCTAAAGTTGAATAGATCAATAACTTGGGTGATATGGTAGTTGTAGGTTGGCGGATAATAAAATAAAATTTTCCAACTCAACAGGCATAATATTTGATAAACAAGTACGATAGAAATGCGGGTCTCACATTTCTCCCCCACTTATAAAAAGTTTCGTCCTCGAAACTTATACGCTTTGGTCACATGATGCAAAATGATTCCATGTATACTTATATAAAAAGGAAGTACTTAAAAGAAATATTTCTTACCGACTTTCATACACATCATGGAGCCGTGAGATTGGAGGAGTCACTTTCTTGCTTGGAGATTGTTGCCGCCTTGCCTATTTGCTGACTGAGTCCTTTGATTAGCTTGCATGTTCTCCTGTACTTTCTTCGGACATTGGTTTTGATAATGCCCAATTTCTCCACACCCAAAGCACGCCCCAGTTAACCTTGCACAGGGCCCATTGTGGAGCTTGCCACATGTATCACATCGAGGCCTTGGCTCATATGGAGGGCGGTTCCTTTCAGGCCGTCGATTGGAATTAGACTTCCTCCCATTTCCACGCACCTCTCCTTGTGAGCTCTCAACTTCACGCTTCCCTTTTTGTTGCATAGCCATCTCAGATGCCTCAGACTCCTCTATAACACGCTCCACTTTGATAGCTTTTTGGTACATCGTTTGGAGATTTGGGAATGTTAGTGCAGTGATGTTTGTCTTTAACTTAGATTTGAGGCCTCTCTCAAATCGTTCCATTTTCATTTCCTCATTCGCCACTTGATGAGGAGCAAACCTACTCAATTCATTAAACTTAGACATATACTCAATAACTGGCATTTTTCCTTGCTTTGGGTCCAAAAATTCCAGCTCCTTAGCCCATTTTACCTCCTTGGGATAGTATTTTTTATCTAATAACCCCTTGAACTCTGCCCAAGTTAGTGGTTGTTCGTCTTCTTTTGGCTTAACCGTATCCCACCAAAAGCTAGCATTTTTCTCAAATAAGTGAGCTGCGAACTTCACCTTATAATTAGCAGGACACTCCATAACCTCAAACAATCCCTCAATCTTCCTCTTCCAGTGCTCATACTGAATTGGGTCCGGTGCTCCGTCAAACGTAGGTGGCTTAAGTTTCAAAAATTTAATGAGCATCTCCATCCCATCATTTGGAGGCGGAGGTGGAGGGGGATTTTGCCTCTCTTCCAACATATCGTATACTATCTTAACTCCTACACTCGTAATAAGACTTCAGGTCACTTATGTGCACCATATACATATACTACTTATAGAGGAATTTCCATCAACCTCCTCCTAGTAAGCTTACAACAATTAAACACTTAACACTTAACACTTAATATACAACATACATCGCATAGCACATAACACGTAGCACATAACATATAATTACTAACATATAAAAACATATCGGCGAGTCAAATCTCATTTTCTCTTATCATTTTATAAAACCCTATAGCTCTGATACCATCAAATGTAACACCCCCGACCTCAGGCGGGTCGTGTTACATGCCACAGCCTTCCCCTGGGGAAAGACTGTTAAGGCAACTTGCTTAAACCTATTTGAAACATAACATAAGAGAGAGACTCAAAGTTTAAAACTTAGCCACTATAACCTAATTGGGCCTTGAGTTTAACCCTAGGGCTAGAAATGCTAGAATTTTCTTAATTTCTGGGGCAAAACGGCCAGAGTTTCCCCTAAAAACTGACCATTTCCCAGGCTTAAAGCCTTACATAATAACCCTGCAATACATAATGGTACTATATAACACCAACATCTCAACGGCTACACGCCAGAGTCCAAAACTCTACGGGCCACACGCCCGGAGTATACAGAGCTTTCTATTTTTCATAAACCTTGCAAGAAGTTAAATAATTACATAACCTTACAAACATAATCAATATTACATTTTCACGTCACAATCAAACCAAGCAAGTCCATCCTTGTTGTACTCCACGCATCAGTCACATACCTGTAGATCTGGGGAAAAGGGGGAAAAGTAATGGGGATGAGCAACCACCGCTCAGTGAGTAAACCCTCTCTCCTAAAACATACTTAAAATACATAATAACTTACGCAAGCCTTTCGTAATTCATTTTAGTTGAAGAGCTTTCACATAATACATCATATTCGAACCACAAACCGAATGAAGGAATAATCATACCAAAAGGCTTAGCTTTAGAAGAAACCATAATGCATTGACTTAACATAATAAAGTTACGCAAACCCGGAAACATAGCATAAAAGGGTTTTACGCATAAGTTTCACTTACCGAAAATCATACATAGTAACATAATCACGTAGATGAGGAGACTAGACTCTTAGAGGTACTTTGTTACTGCCATCCCGAGTCGGCCAAACTCGAGCGGCAACATACGCCTATCCGGACAGACATCATACTATGCTGAGACGTAATTTCATACTTAGACTTCAGGCGGGAATCAAACCACCATCCCTGAATCTATCATAACGTAACATATGTGATACCAGGCGGGAACTAAGCCACCATCCCTGGGTCTCAGACTTAAGCTTAAAGTTTTTAGAGTAGCTCCTCTACGTACACATAGACATAAACATAACCATACGTTCACATACATACTCATATTGGTTCATATATAGGTCTTAGGAACTTATGAAATTCATATACATACATACTTAGTAGATAAACATGCTTATACGTATTCATATATAGGTTTTATGAACTTAAAACATAAAAACATAATACACATACATACTTCGTAGACAAACATACTTATACGTATTCATATATAAGTTTTATGAACTTAAAACATGAAAACATAATACACATACATACTTCGTAGACAAACATACTTATACGTATTCATATATAAGTTTTATGAACTTAAAACATGAAAACATAATACACATACATACTTCGTAGACAAACATACTTATACTTATTCATATATAAGTTTTATGAACTTAAAACATGAAAACATAATTTCCTTACGACTTTAGCTTTAGGCAAATAATAAGAAAGGCCTCTTAGAAACATGGTGAGGGTACTAACTCACAATTCAAAACTTGGTAGTTACTAGCGTGCACTTGAAAGTTAGGATTCGTAAATAATCACCTTCAGTTGCCCCTTTAACGCTCATTATAATCCTTCAAACACAAGCGATGAACATGCTACAAGCCAAGTTTACTAATCTCATAAATCGATTTCGTGAATGGTTTGAAAGCTTTTCATAATCGAATCAAATTTGCTAACGTATAAACTAACTTGTAAAATACGTTTACGAATTCGTGAAACGACTTCGTTTCTAATTTAGAAGCTTCGTATAAACGTAATACGTTAATTAACTCGTAAAACGATCTCCTTTTAGACTTAAAAGCTCCTTTTAGACTTAAAAGCTTCTTTTAAGGACAATAAGTTGGTTAATAATTAAAACGACTTTACTTTAAACTTCATGGTTTCTTATAAAGGTAACACGTTTACCAAATCGTAAAACGACTTATTTTCTAACTCGAATGCTTCATATGAACGTAATAAGTTTACTAAACCGTAAAACGATTTCGTTTTCAACTTAAAAGCTTCTTAATAACGTAATACGTATGTTAGTTTGTAAAACGACTTCGTACTGAACTTACAAGCTTCTTATAAATAAAATAAGATCTGTTAACACGTAAATCGGTTTCGTAAGTAACTTAAAAACTTCTTATAAACATAGAAGAGTTTATTAAATCGTAAAACGACTTAATTCCAACTTAAATGCTTCGTATAAATACAATAGGGTTGCTAAATCATAAAACGATCTCGTTTTCAGCTCAAAAACTTCTCAATAACGTAAAATGATTGTTAACTCATAAAACGACTTCGCTTTTTAGTTAAAAGCCTCCTTGAAATGTAATATGTATGCTAAATCGTAAATCGCAACTCGTTTGAAACATAACGTGTTTAGTTAATGCTTAATTCAAACTAAGTTCGAAGCTTAAGGCTTCTCATAAACGTTATAAGTCTATTAACACATAAATCGACTTCCTTTGCAACTTCAAAGCTTCTTAAAAACGTAATAAGCTTGTTAAGTCGTAAAACGATTTCGTTCCTAACTTCAAAGCTTCATATAAACGTATTACGGCTACTAACTTGCAAAATGACCTCGTTTTTAACTTAAGAACTTCCTATAGACGTAAAACGTTTGCTAGTTTGTAAAACGACTCCATTATTGACTTAAAAGCTTCGTATAAACGTAATACGTTTATTAACTTGTAGAACGACTTCACTTTAAACTTAAAAGTTTCTTATAAACGTAATACGTTTACTAAATCGTAAAGCGACTTCGTCTTTAACTAAAAAGGCTCTTTATAAACATAATAAGGTTGCCTAATCATAAAACGGCTTTGATTCTAACTTGAAAGCTTCGTATAAACGTAATAGGGTTGCTAAATCATAAAAACAACTTCGTTTCTAACTTAAATGTTACAGTTAGCAATAATGTAAGCTAGATTCATCGAAAACTCCATTTTTAAAGCATCTAACGATCTTTCAAGAATATATTGGTTCTGCCCTAGCATAACAATGTTTAATTCATTTGCTTGTCCACACATATAATCGAATTCATACAATAACAATCCAAACTACCAATTCAGTAAACTGATTCATATAACTATCTTTCGAAATCCTTAAAATAGGAGGGATTAAAGGTCCACCCGCCTCGAATTCAAGCTATAAGCATGCAAACTGACTGGATTGAAGCTAATTTCGAACTCCCAAAGCTCAGTATCCCCTCTGCTCTTCGCGTAAGGCTCGACCACTTCCAAACCCAAAACCCTAACTTGTAATTTTTGAGAAATTAAACACAATTAGGAAGAATCTAGGTCAAGAATGCAATTTATAGGTGAAGGAGTAGTTCGAAATCACCTTGCATGCGCCGAATTCGCCGGTGTTCGGCCGGTTGTGGTGCGTGGAAGGAGGAGAAACGAACGAGGAGGCGAGGAACAGGGGAGAGAGGGCGGTCGGGGGCTTCACGCAGAGGGGGAAGGAGGAGCAGCTCACGGGGGGTCGACTGGCTCAAGGCCGGCGACCGACGACGGCGTGCGTGGCCGGAAGCGAAGGAGGAGAAGGAGGACAGGGGAAGCAAAGCAGGGGAACGGGAAGAAGAAGAAGAAGAGGAGAGAGAGAGGGCTCGGGAGGGGGTTTCACGCGTGTGGCAATTTAGTCCCCTTCTTTTCTTTTTTTTTTTTTTGCGATTCAATTCTACTGCAAAACTTCAACCTATTGTATTAATAATCAAATACCTGGGCCTCTAATCTTAAACCGAGTTCCTAAATATAATCGTTGGTCAGCTTACTGGCCCTTTGATTATATTAAGGATCGATTTAGTAAATTATAGAACTATTATCAGGATTCAATAATCTGATCGTATTTGGAAATTGCTTTTGTTGGAGTTCAAGGAATCGAAGGCTTGCCTTGTCACACAACTTTAGGAAATTTATTTTTGGGGATCTAAAGTTGAATAGATCAATAACTTGGGCGATATGGTAGTTGTAGGTTGGCGGATAATAAAATAAAATTTTCCAACCCAACAGGCATAATATTTGATAAGCAAGTACGATAGAAATGCGGGTCTCACATAATGATTAGTGAATGAATGATAATGTAAACAAATAACAGTTTGTCATCTCAACCTCCAACATCATCTAGATTATTCACTTGTTGAAATCATATGCAAGCACTATATTTTATATATAACTACATAGATGTATAGTATTTTATATATATATATATATATATATATATATATATGTGTGTGTGTGTGGGTGTGTGTGTGTGTGCGTGTATATATATATATATAATATATATATATATATATATATATATATATATATATACATACGTACGTACGTATGTATGTATGTATATACACACACATATACATATATGTACGTATATATGTACGTATGCATATATGTATATGTATGTATGAATGCATGTATATATGTATGCATGTATGTGTGCTTATATATGTGTGTGTGTGTATTTATGTATATGCACACATACATACATACATGTATACATATATTCATAAATATTTAGACATATATGCATACATACATATATATATATATATATATATATATATATATATATATATATATATATATATATATGTATATTTCATTTCATTGGCTGTAATAGTATTAACGTTTATATGCTGTCAATTGATGCTTCTATGAGCATTTATATTCTAAAATATGATCATTTTGTGTAGGGGTTTTTGCATTGTATAAATTCTGATTTTGTTTTCCCCATTTATGTAATTGCCATTAATTATCTTTGGATGGGAGAAAATAATTTTTTTCTTAGATAATTGATCCCTAATTTTTAATTGTGAAATAGTAGTTTATTTTCACGGTGCAAAAAGGGGAAGCAATCATATGAAAAAATGTCTATAAAATCACAAAATCAAACAGGTTTTGTTCATCGTAGATGCATTTTCTCTAGCACATAGTTGTGATCCCTTTTTTTCTGTATTGCTAATTGAATTGACATAGAATAAACTAGGAATGAAGAAAAAATTAAAATTGCTTATTTGTAATAACCTATCAATTCCAGGGCAAAACCAATATGTGAGATATTCTTAATCAAACAAAGACTGCTAAAAATTTCAGAGGGGAATAAAAAATAATAAGGCTAGTATTCCCCTAGGTCTACCATTATATGATGCAACATGTTATCAAGTATATTAGTTTTTCACGTTTATGAGATTACATCTTAATGGATTTAAGATCAAGCATAAAAGGCATTAAAACCGTCTTTAAATTAAAGTAGCGTATCAAACTCATACTTCAGGATAAATTCCATGGAAAAATGACCCAAAAGAAGAATTATACACAGACATGGAAAAGTATATTTGTAAACCTTAATCTTTCTATTACCCAAATTTGAGAAGTTATAGGATCAAACGGTATTATTTTGGTAGATTTCCATTAGTATTGATATTGAAAATTTGGTCCTTAGTAAATTTGATGGAAAGAAAAGTTAAAGAAAAAAAATGTGAAGGAAAAAAATGTAAGGAGAAAATGAATTTTTTTTCTCTTGGTTGGATTGAGGAAAAAATAAAAGGAATTTGGATAAGAAATTTGAATATTAATGAACTACTTGAATCATGTTGATGTCATCTAAGCAATGTGAGGTTGGAGAAGGTTGAGAATTTTTCTCAAACTTTCCTCACAATTTTATAAGGAAAATTTTATCACTTGTTTCTAACAATTTTTCCACTTAACTTTCCTCCATATTTTTTTTTCTTTGTAATTTTCTCTAAACCAAACACAAAAAAAAGTAACTTTTCAAAAATTTTTTCTTTCCACCAAATTTTCCTAGATCCAAACGGAACATAAAAGAATTATCCCCAAAATTTTTTGGCATCTCATACACTTTGTGCAATGGTATAATGTCAAAAAATTATTTTCACTCGTTTTATAGTTGGCTCGTCTCGATCAGTTTGCACAAGAAGAAGATATGTAATGGTTTTAGAAATATACAGTAACAGTTGTTAACTAATTTTAATAAGTCGTTATAGCAGTTATTACGTTAAGAATAAAATAGAAGATTCCATTAATTATGTCATACGTATTAGTTATGTAGTTATCACAACTATTAACATTAAAAAGAATAAAATATGATAAGACTATATGCTGATCATTGAAATCATAGCAAATGTAATCGTAGCCCTCAACATACTTCATTCTGGGATATAAAGAAAAGAACCGAACATGTCAAATTAAAAATACACCAAATATATGGGGCTTTTGATTTTAGATGCAAGCGACTAAAAAAAAAAAAAAGGACTAGGACAATTAGACGTCATCAAAATATGATAAGCGACTAGATAATTAATAAGACATACCTCAAATTTGACAGATTGCAAGAAATATAAAACTTTAATTGCCTAAAATTTATTTTGAAGAAAAGGAACATGAAATCTGTGGCATATCACATTGCTGCAATGTTGGGATGTAATCCAAGAAATGGCATCCTATTGCTCGCCCCAGCATCTTCTGAGTTCGTTAATGTCTAAAGGAGCCACTGATCCAATAACATGGAATTGGATTCCATGCTCATACTATTTTTAGCAACATTAGCATGCCCTTGGATATTATTTTCCCTAGCAACGAAATGGCTTGGTAATGGTTCCATCGGGCCAACTACTAGAGGATTAATTGCCATAGTTTGCCCCAATTAGCTGGAATTCATTGAATTCCATCCTATTGCCAACTATTGGAGGCCCCAACAACAAGAAAATGGTTTGAAGGAAGACAAAGAGCAGCCATACCTTTCCCTAGGGTATGAGTATGTTGCTCAATCTCCCTAAGGTGACGCTCTATCAATTTATTGAATTCTTGGAGATCAGAAACCGACATATTATCAAAAGTCTTGGTTCTATCAACCAAGAACTCATACATCAATTGGGTGAGCCTCCTCTCTTGATTGTCCATTCGCAATCGTGACTGTTGCTCTTTGATATTCGTGATTCTTTCATTCAAATAATCATCTTGATCACACATTTTTCTCTTTTGTTCAATCACTGATTATTTCCTGAAATCTAAAATTATGTTGAATACATCCAATGGATCATTAGGGAAAAGCATAGGCCGCCCTTCATCAGGATTATAAACAACGCAGCAGAATTTAATACCACAAAGGGTTGTAAGTGTAGTCAATTTCTTAAAGGGGCCCTTATTTCTTTTCTTGAAGGTAACTCTTCTAGTATAATCATCAGTAATATAGGCAAGGTTCACCTTTCCTCTCCTCCTATGCCTAAACATGTTTGGCAAGAAGATTTTAGGACTAAAGGCTATGATATTTGTTTTTGGCTATTATTTTGGTTTAGAAGGATTTTTGACTTCTCAACTATATAATCGCTTGGTATTTATAAGGGATTATTAAGCTATCCATTAATATTTTGAAAGAAAATAATAAGGCTGAAGTTAATGCAGATAAAATTTAAAGGTCAATATTAGCTGTCCACTACTTGTTTCACATCATCATTATATAAAATAATATTCCATTGAGAATCAAATTTAGGGAAGAACCTTTAGCCCATAAGTGTCATATTACAATTTCTCTTATAGCCCTTTAATTTCCAAATGAGTCCGGTTGTGCAAAGTCATTCTATATTTCTTCTGACGGACTTGCATCGTGCATGACTGATAGATGCAAAAAGAAGATGAAAAAAAAAAAGAAAAAAAAAAACACAACCTCTTGCATAATTATTGTGATGTTCTATTCACAGTTTTTCTCTTTTATTTCTTAAATTCCATATGTGGGAGAGACAAATTACGTTATTACCTACTAATATTATCTAACAAATTATAAGCACACACATAAAGCGTAACCAATTACAAGCTTTATTCATCTGTCTACCTCCCTTTAAATATACTATTAGTTATGTCCCTTTAATTTTGTCTTCACTATTAGTTTTGAAAAGCCAAAAAAACAAAAATCATTGCCCGACCCGACCCATTTATTTATACAAAAGGCCCAACCCGGCCCAAGTAGTTAACTGTTCGAACATGACCCGACCCGACCCGATCACTTTGTAAACGGGCCGCCCCTAATCCGACCTAACCCGGTCAATTGTCTACCCCTAGATATCCTGAACTTAAATAAAATTATTTTATACAGAGGAGAGTTATAAGATACAGTGGCAAACCAGTCATGTCATGGAAATGATTTTACTTAAAGGGGTTACGCTCATGAGAATCGGATCAACATCATTCATCTGAAAATCAGCACAAGAAAAGTGGCATCATATTCCCTTCTAGCCTCTACTTTAAAAGATTACGTGAACAAAATCGGTTTGGACATCAAATCGAACTTGGCAAGTTGGGCCAACCCAGACCCTACAAGCCTCTTTGAGAGAAGTCATGATGAATTGTAGCTACTAGCTATATGGCCCAATTTAAGCCGAGACTTGATCGTACAGGCAATTCTTGTAGCAACTAAATATAAAACTAATTAAATTTCATTCATTTATTTTTCTCAGCCACGTTTAATCTATTTGTTTGTTTGTTTTGTTTAATTTGATTTAAGCACGATAATCAATTTAGTTGAACGCTAATCAAGATTTTTTTTTTTTAAGTAAGGAAAGGAATAATTCATTGATCATCCATAGGACGCCATACGGCACTTACAATGCATATTCGACTAATGAAAATACAATCTTTAATATCAAAATCATATCCCAACATTAAAAATATTAACTTGAAACACACTGATCGCTCGTCTTCCCACTTTCGCTGTTTCTTGATACAGCCTGGGGAAGAAACCCACAAATCTATGACAATTTCTTGACTGATGTTGATCTGTTGATCAATTATAGCACTCTTGAGCGAGATATTCTTCCAACACCAAAGATTATAGGTGAAAGGCGAAACTCCATGAAAGCACCGCTTTAACATTATAATTGATCAATTCCTTCCAAACTCCGAAAGACACACAACAAGATGAGAACAGACATATAATAAAACTCTCACAATTGGAGAGACATAAACAACTCTCACAAAAGGAAAGATTGGTTAATCTCCCAATTGGAGAGACTACTACTAAACTTACAAATAATACTAAGATGAAAGCAAAGAAAAGTTGAAAATGGCCGGAGAACCGGCCATCCCCTCCTTCACCTTCAATTCGGGAAGAAAATTACCACTATTAGTGTTGGCAATGGTGGAGAGAGGGAAGAGAAGTTGAAGAGGAAACTGCTCGCGTCTCACGGAAGAGAGGGAAGAGGAGAGATCGGCCTAGGGTTGGTTTCCGCTAATCAAGATTTTACGGAGCAGCATTTTAAAGAAACTTTGTCAATTATGTTGGCGCCAACACTAGCCAAGATCCCCCCCTCAAGGTTTTTCGTTTACCTTTTATTTTGCATGGGGGATAGATTAAGCAATTGCAACAAGCTAACACAAAAGTAACAGAGGAATTTTTTTTTTTAAAAAAAAAATACAACTTTCAATTTTCAATCTTATCTAACTTTTCTGGAAATGTATCAGCTACAAAAATAATAAGAAAATAAAATCTACCTTTGTAAGATAATTAATATACCAATATTAATGATGATAAAATCTGCTAAGATTATCCAGAAAAAAAAGGTTGAACTATTTCTTGTTTGACTAGGGCGATTAAAGAATTATGAGAGGAAATGAATTAAGATTTCTGCCCTATAGTTCTTTGATATAATTATTTTTGGTGATTTCACTAGTCGAGGGCTATTATTATTATTATTGTTGTTGCTGTTGTCGTCATATAGTTAATACATATGACATCAACAAGTAAAGTTAGATTCCCCTAAGGCTAGCAAACGGCAATGAACTAAAAAGATAGATTAAGGTTGATATCAATGTCAATTTTTCCCATAACAAACATGTCATCATAGCATATTGTCCCTCAATTTCGGATGCAAAATGATAAATATTTTTCTACAAGATACTTTTAAAGTGTCTTATTTTAGCCTAAAAATCATATTACAATATTTTGAAATTAAAAAAATAGTATAATTGAATAGTAAAAGCATATTACAACTTAAAAATTGTGTAAAATAATCTTTTTATCTATAATTGACTATATTTTTAAAAACGCGCATTATGTACCCTCGTGGATAGGGTTGATTCAATTATAATATCATTTAATATTTTATCAGCATAGCCAACGCATATTTAAGTTTAGCCATTTATAACTAAGTGTAATCATTGAGAATTTGATGTTTGAAAGTATAAAATATGTTAATTTAGGATGAAGCAAGACATTTAAGGGTATCTTGTGGTAAGATACATATCATCACTCGTTTCGGATATAGATAAATATTATTAGTTATAAAAATAAAGTCAAACAATGAAATATTTATGAAAACACAAAACTAAATTCCTCAAATTTTTATTATTGGTAAAAATAGCAATTCTTACCTAAAGAAAGGATCACAGGGTAATTTTTATGTTTTTATAAAATGCAAGTATTTGTAATGTAAACATAATCTAGAACGATTTTGTAATTATAGGTTGATTTTATTTTTAAACAATTAAAAAAAGTCCTCTTTTAAAAAAAAATAAAATTATGCTTGATAATTTCCCTATATATATTGTTCATGTCTTCCTAGCCTCAAAAAATCAATGAAAGTGAAATTAGAATGCAAATACCATGGTCAATTTGATCCTCTCAAAACCCAACCAAAGACAATGTTGCAATCATTCGATTTATTTTCACCTCATTATGAAATTGATGTAATTCTTATCAGCCTTTGTGCCTCCCTTCTAATCCAAAAATCACATGACAACCTTCCCTCCTTAACCAAACAACCAAACTAAATCATCATCTTTGTCATCGAACGCAAGCGTAGGAGAGTAACCTCCATGAAAACATTAAAGGAACATATATATGAAGAAATTGGAGGAAATCACAACTGTACGTGATGTTAAAGCTTGGGGAATCATCTGTAAGCCCTTGTGAAATAGAGCCTACCTTTGAATGAGCCCATAATCGATTACGAATGGAGGTTGATTGTGAAAGGATGCTCACTCAACTGAGGATTATCTATTAGTTCATCAAACCAAGTTCTCCGTCTTGCCTGTTTATTTTATCCCCAATAATGATTCAGAAATACACCATACATATGTATATCAATTGTCCCTCCAGATAATACAGAATTCAGAAGATTTGGGGTTGATGTGCAACAGTAATATTGTGCCATTTTGATACATCTAATCCATTTGATGGCCTACATGCACTTGCTTTAATTTTTTCGCATTTTAGTGACTAATTAATTTTTATATTGGAATTGAATATTAATTGAAATACTAACACCAAATAATATAAACCACAGTTGTCGGGTGCTGCATAGCAAAGCTTACATAATTTGAATTGTACATGTATGTATCTGTTCTGTCGAGATTAAGATTTCATCATTGGAAGCGTTGAAATACCACTTGTATTAATACAATTGATAAACATTTCTAATATATAAGAAACTAGTTTATGTAGCATAATTTATTTTTTGACGCATCTTTCTTCAGATGTGTATTTTGATTTTGTCATGTTGGACGTCAAACCTCTCCCTTTACATATTTTGTATGTGTTTTTTCAAATAAAAAAGTCTCCTCCCCCTGGTTTTCCATTTTCCAATGTATCAATCCTTTGAACTCCTTCCAAATTTTTAGAAAACGAGTAATAGTTTCTTTATGGAATTGTGTCCTTGTGACATGTGTCTCCAATTTTTTCAAATAGAATTAAGGTAGCCATATTTTGTTAATCTCAAAGGCTTCCCGTATGTCGGGCTCCTATCAATTGATGAAATCCATCTAACTTCTTACAGTTTTCTTTATCTCTTTGCATCTTCCTTGACCTTCTTTCAAGTCTTTGAAAAATTGATGTACTTATTGACTTTTACCGAAATTATTTGCTATTTTCAACCAATACCTAGACAAGTTTCGCTACAAAAAATAGTTTTTCCATCCGCACTTAGACTACAACACATAAGGAAGTGTAGGGAAAATTATAATGTAGTTCTCCTCAATTTTACACTTAATAAGTATAGAGACCCACAATATTCTATCTACATATACTAATTGTGGGGAATATACATATTGAAAATAATTTGTAAGTAAAATTAATAATTTTGTTGAGGCGTGTGTACAGTACTGGACCCAGAAAAAAGCACCTAAGTGAAAGTGGATAGAAAAAACAAAATGCCTCCAGAACTCTCGATCTGTAGCATCATCAATCTCTCTCCCCCCCTGCAATCCATCAGCCCAGGCGCTGTCCCTCTCACTCAAAAACCCAAACGCTCAACCATCATCAATCTCTCCAAATGCCAGGCGCTCAACCATCGTCAATCTCTCTCAAGATCCCAGCCACGCAAATCGTGTAAGTTAGTTCCCCCTTGCTGTGTTGTCTGTGTCTCTTTCTGTCTCTAACAAAAAGATTCTGAATTTAGTGGCTAATAAACCCTAAGTATTGTTTGATTTGCAACCGAATTGTGCGACGCTATCCCAGCAACCAGCAGATTGGGTGACCCTTGCCATAAATTCGCAATCAAGTTGAAATCTATCTCAGTTGTAATCTGCTGATTTGGGCAAAATCAGTCAGCTGTGCCTGTTTCTTCACATGTGATTTAATTTTAATCTGAAAATCAAGTGAGCATTTTGATGGCAACTAGTTAGATTGGCACATTACATGGATTAGTGTTGAGGTTTTTTTTTTTGTTTTTTGGGTGGCTCTAACTCTTGTGTAAACTGATTGATATCTAACCTATTGTGGCTTAATTTGGCAAACATTGCTCTGGACTAACTCATTGTTCAAATTTTGATTGATTCAAAGGGTATGGACAGTAGGGAATGAGTGAATATTTTAGCTAAAGTAGAGAATCAGTGAATATCATAGCTGAAGGGAGTTATTGAAATGAGGAAAACAATATCCTTTTTTCCTCAATATGAATTGCTGTATTATGTCTCTTGAATCACTTAAATGGAATCCTTCTGCCTTGTAAACAACTTGGAAGTTCTGATAATTAGGGCCATAGGTTAACCTTGTGAGGAGTTGTCTTTGTGAGTACAATTTGAGCATCCATTTAGTTGTTTCAACATACATATTGTCTTGCTCTGATCAAAATTGACTGCTTCTGGCATGAGTACTATTTAATAGCTTATTCTGTTCCCATGAGGTATTAGCAAATATTGGTACGATGTTATGAGATGAACACCGTGTTCACCTTTAAAAACGACAAAACAAAATTGAACTATATGTATTCAACCGAAAAAGTATTTGAAGTGGCTTTTTATGGATAATTTATCATTTTATATAGTGTTGTATATTTTATATGCTCAGCTCCTAGCGTTCATTTTTTATGAACTACCCCTGTTCCCAACCCCAACAGACGTGAGTAGCATTCATTACTCAAGTATTATTGTTGCTATCTAATTAGAGACATGTAGCAGCTGAGTGTTAAAATATTGGTAGTAATCAATAAGTAGGTACTTATGTTAAACCAATTTACAACAACATTACAAACATTCAATGTCTTATAACCCTCCACCGTGATGTATTCATAAACCGAGCACTTTGTTGGTCTGTTTGGTTAGCGCATGGCATTAGTTAAAAATATGTGTACACGAATCGAGCGCTTTGTTCAACTCAAGTAGTTCACATAAAACCCTAACTTCAGACTCCTTCGAACACGAACTGTCTCCGCCTAGAACACCACCACGCTACATTGCCTCTTTCCGCCGGGTCATTGAAGCTCAGTTCCATTCAAACAGTTCGAGTTCAACACTGACTTTGAGTCTTCTACCTCTGAGCTTCTAGTCTTCTACCTTATGTGCTCGTTTTTGTTTGGTGTGAAATCTCTATAATTTTAACTTTTTATTATTAATCTTGAAAGTTGAAATTATCCTGCTTCCAACTTTTCTAAACTTGGGATGTCGATTATAGGGAGGCTTTAGTTTGTTAACCTTAGCTTGTAAGTTGTAATTGTTTGATATTCATCATTGGGAGCTTAGAATTTACTTCGTGCAGTTGCTGAAATTAGCTTCAATTTGTTCATTTTTTGTTTTTTGTAAATAAGTTTAGCAGAGACATAGAACAATATAAAGGATTAGGTTTATTTTGTTAACTCTAGAGCTTCAATTGCTGGGAACTTGGAATTGATATCATTACTATCATCAAATTTCGGTTGCCTAACTACTGAATGGGTGTGTGATTCTACTAGAGAGTTTGAATTGGGGATTGATCCTCAGGTAATCTTTCCCTTTTCCTTGTGTCTCTCTATGCTCTCTCTAGCAATGCTGTTATCCCTATTCCCCTTAATAATTTCTGTGGTTTGTGATCTAATTCATTGTTCTTGTTATTATTATTGGTTTCTACTCATAATCCATTATACATTGCCGGTTGTTATTAGCATTATTCTTTTTATTATTATTGGGTTCATTCTGATGTGAAAAGATAATTTTTAGTTTGTCATAGGGTTCATTAGTATTGATATTATTAATTTCATGTGAGAAAAGTAGGAAAAAACACCAATACGCATTTATTTTTCAGAGAAGATGTCACCCTATTAGCCCTCTGAACCTACCTAAGAATAAGAATAATGCAAGAAAATTTTTGGCGCTGAAAATCATAGATGCCCATGTTTTTGTTGCGATTGATGGTAAGTGTGATAAGCATCAAATTTTATACAGGGCAAAGGGATATGAGTTGAAAAATAGAAGAGTTGGAGTGAAATAGGACTTAAATATAGGGTGGTAAAGGAGAATGTCGATTATTGAAGATCCTTGGGAAAATTTTCCAAACTTTGTTTTACCAAGTCTCTAGAAACAGATTTGTACATAGTCAAAGCTACTTTCTCCACGAATGCATATAAAGGGCCTTTGAAAAGTTTATATTTTTAACATAAAATTGAAGTCCATAGGAATATCTTTTCTGTAATGCTTATGACAAGTTAAATTTCCAATGTGAAATAATTTTATAAACTTTTGATCAATATCTGGTTAAACTTTGGCTAATGGTAACTTTGCATTTGAGAGAAAATGATTTATGTGTGCATCATGGTGTACACATAAATCAGATTGACTATTTATGAACTAATATTTTGTACAATGACAAAGACTATTATGGTTGTATTTGTGTAGAAATTAATATTTTTTACAAATTAGATTGCAAATATTGATGAAATTAACGCATGCCCATCCTTTATACAGTGCCTAATTTTGAAAGATACCAAATGTATTTTTATCCAAAAAAAATTTTTAATGTAGATGTCGTATTAATTTGTCATTAATGGATGAACTTTACTTTTTCGTATTTAAAAAAAAATTTTTTTAAAGGGAGTTTTACATAGGAAGTCTGATGCTTAGTATGTTCTGATTTAAGTTTTTTGGAATTAAAGTTTTAGCATAACATTGAAGAATGTATTTCTTTGCATTGAGTTTGAGTTAATGTCAAAAAGGAAATCAATAGTTATCAAAACTACAAGAAAAATGCGAAATAAAGACGGAATCAGCGACGGAATATGAGTTATCAGCGACGGAAATTTAAGATCAGCGACGGATTTGGCGACGGAATTCGGCTGTCGGATTTTCGCTCGTCGCTGAGCAGCTGGCGACGGATTCAGCGACAGAAATTGTGACATACTTTTTTGGCGGGAAAAAGTGGCGGGCAGGGGGTGGCGACGGAAATGATAATCCGTCGCCATCAGCGACGGAATCAGAGACGGCCGTTCCATCGCTGATGGCGACGGATTAGCCTTTCCGTCGCCACCCCCTCCCCAAAAAATTTTATTTTTTTCCTTATCCGTTGCCTTTCCATCGCTGCATTTCTCTTTTTTTAAAATAAAATCGCTTGTTTTTGATCAAATCCGTACATATAAATTATTCCCTGCAAGAAATTTACAAGATCTTCGCACTCAATCAACATCCAATGGCTTTGAATAGGGCTTCATTCGAAGCGTTCTCAATAATTTCAAACCACACAAAGGTGGAATTTCACATCCAACACAACACATCACATCCAACCAAGGGTTTTAAATTCACAACCCACAAGTTCCAAACAAACTCTCTACATATCAAACACTACAAGTTCCAAACAAAGTCTGTATATATTACAAACCACAAATCCAAACAAAATAACCAGAAGTTACCAGTAATTCAGAATGAAGTTATATATATGTTTGCAGAAGAGGGTGAAGTAAGCGCCAAATGAGAGGGGAGTTAAATAAGCACCAGGGGGAGGGGAGTGAAATTAGCAGAAAGGGGAGGGGAAGCAAGCAGCAAGAGATATGATGTACTTCGTGAAGATAAGCATAAGAGCCACCTGCTGAAGGAAAACTGCAACCAACTCAATCACCAAGATCTTCCTCTTCCTCTTGGCCTTCCTCTTCCTCTTCCTCTGCCTCACCATCTTCCTCATTATATTGCGAGGGATGAGTAAATGGTGGCTGAGATTCCGAGTCAGACGCCTGTTGCATTTGAAAGAAAGCTTGAAGGCGCTGATCGATGCTCATCATTTATTGGTTCAGTTTGTTGGTTGCTTTGTGTGAGCAATCTGTTGGATTCCTCCAGTTGCTTCATTTCTCCATAATCAACCGGTAACTTTCAGTTTGTGACGATAGCTCACCCCCCAAGTTGGTTACTAGACTCCTTAAGTCATTGAGCTCCTGTTGCGATGGCGTAGAACCGGAACCTGCTGACAGGCATTTAAGTAAATTACTATATTAGTTTTGCCATTAAGTAAATTTAATGTATAACCATGGTTGTTGGAACTTTAATATGAAAACAATATCGGATCTTTGAGTGGGACTGAAGTAACCGGATTCCCTCATATTGACAGCCTCGTCACCAATGCTGTAAATACGACCCTTCTTGTTCTTGAACGTCTTCACCCATAACTCATTTGGGTTGGGAAATGGCTGGTTTGGATCTTGAGAAGAGTCATCCCCGGTCCCTTGAGAGTTTATAATATTTTGGAAATCACGTTTAAAGGTTTCCTACAATACCGCAACATGCGCACGAAATCATGCATAGTACAATAATTTCAAATAAAGTATACCAGTTCATGTTGAACTACCAATGAAGATTGAGAATAGCTAATTGCTTACATATGTTTGTTGTGATTTCTTGTCAACCCAAGGGGCATCATTTTTGCCCTGGAGTTTGTGAGTTCGAAATTCAACAATGGTGGGCTCCGTCCCAAGTTGTTCTCTCTATGTACGTGCCAGAAACAATGATGTCAAGCACAACACAAAATACAGTATTGAACTTAAACGAATACATAACAAACATTAATTCATTTACCAGACGCCGCCTATGCTCATGCATAGGGATCGAGCCACAAGTGTGGAGAGATGGACCACCACTTTCTGGAGTCCTCAGTCGGTTTTTCTGGGCTGTCTCACGCAGTTTCTTGTAATGTTCATTCGCCCAGTGCTGCTGGAGTTCCTCCCATTGAGCATCACCGAGCAGACAGGCTTCTTGTTACGCTTCCTTGCTTTGCCAAAGAAGTCTCTCAAGCGTGCATTGCCTCGGTTTTCGAAATTCCTTCTTATACGGTCCTCATGGACCGGATCCCAAGCAAACCACTTCTGAAATTATGAAAACAAATAACACATCAAATAATTCAATAGTAATTTATCACATATTTCTGAAACTGTTAATACGAAGTAACTGTAGTTACCTTGAATTCTCCGAACCACAAATCTTGTACTGGTTTGGGTACTTTGCTCCACGTAGGTTAAGCTCCGTCAAACTTGCTTTGAAATATGAGCGAAATCCTACTAACAGCACCATCATTGGGGAGAAACCTAATTGACCATTACACATAAAATTCATTACTTGTTATACAAAAATCAGGTAGTACTTTATAACATATAACAAATGAAGACTTACGCATTACCATCTGGCTCAATCCAAGTGATTCCACATATAAGAATTCATAGACGGTTTTATCAATTCTAGTATAATTTACCTCTCAAATGGATACATCCATCGGTATTGTATTGGACCACCTAGTTGAGCCTCTTCTGCCAAATGCACTGGCAGGTGCTCCATGACATTGAAAAAGTCAGGAGGTTTTAACGGCAAGTAATGCATCCTTGAGTATGGCAATGGATTCTGATTCCTTCGTTGTGACCTTTGCCTCTTCCATCTTGAATGCCCATAAAACTTGCACGCATCCAAGTTTGCGTCCTCCTTATAAAATAGCATGCAACCTTTTCGGCAACAATCAATTTGGACCACATCATTGCCGAGATCTTTAATAACCTTCTTCGTTTGCCCATAGTTGTTAGGCACGCGGTTGTTAGGGGGACACATTTCTTTCATTAATTGAACAACTTCATTGAAACAGTTTTGAGGCATATTATAATCAGATTTAATACTCAACAGTCTCACCGCCGCAGATAGCTCACTGTGTGTGGAGCAACCATCATATAAGGGTTGTTGAGCAGCTTGAACCATATTATAAAATGGTTCTCGGCAAGTGCTTGACCCCTCTTCCCTTACATTTTGATTTGCTATTACAGCATCATCAACCATGTCCTCCATCCGATCTATGTAGGATTCAGAATAGTCATTATTAACATGACTTCAACCTCCAACTTTGGGAATTTCACTATTTTGATACCCACAATCATATTCCTGAAGTTTTATTTCCCCATGACTTATCCAAAACCAATACCCTTGCATAAAACCCTTATACATAAGGTGCATCTTGACCTCATCAGGTGTCAAGTACACCCTATTTCTGCATTTCGCACAAGGACATCTATACTTTCCCTCATTCAGAAACTCTATCTGTGTACGTGCAAATTGATCGAATTCGTTTACTCCATCTAGAAATTCTTGCGTATATCCACTACGATCAGGCAGTAATCTATTATACATCCACCTACGATGTGGAGGACCATTCATATTCTGCTCAAATAATAATAACCACATAAGATATTTGATAAAAATTAATTTTAATCAAAATTATAATAAGTACATAAATTAGGCAATTATATATTATGTACGCTTACTTTAAAATTTTCACATGCACCCCAAAAAAAACTTACAACTAGGTGATAAATATACTTATATTCTCATAAACATCACAAAACTAATAATTCATATATAGTTGACCACTTTATTCCACCAACATATCAAATTTAAACTTCAAATAACCAAATCTAAGTGTACATTGCGTTGGGCGAAAACTTTAAACAAATATGAGATACAACTTTATACAAACATAACATTTGAACAAAATAATAAACCAAAGCATCTCAATCCACCAACATATCAACTTTCAAGTTCACATCACCAAACCTAAATGCTAAATTGCATTGAGCAAAATCTCCAACCAAATTTCGACAACATTATCAATTAAAACATTTCATTCCTCCAACATATGAAATTTCAACTTCAAACTACTAAACCTCAACCCCAACTCGCATTTACCAAATTCTTGTAACGAATTAGAGCAATAATCTCACACAAATTGTACATTTCAACAACATTATCAATGAAACCATTTCATTCCACCAACCTATCAAACTTTAATTTCAAACTACCAAACCTAAATCCTAAATCGCATTTACCAAATTCTTGTAACGAATTAGAGCAACAACCTCACATAAATAGCACATTTCAACAACATTATCAATTAAACCATTTCATTCCACCAACCTATCAAACTTTAACTTCAAACTATCAAACCTAAACCCTAAATCGCATTTACCTCAATCTTGAAGCAAACTAAAGCAATAACCTCACACAAACACCACATTTGAACATAAATTTGAACTAACTTTGAAATTCTAACAATCTAATACAAATATTTGTATAAATTACAACTAATTTAGTTGAAGAACTCACCTCAAATGTGTTGAAAGTTTGATAGGTTGGTGGAGGGGCGACGGAGGGGCTGACGGCAGGCCGACGACAGCGGCGAACGGGGGGGCGGCCGGTGGGTGGCGCTGGCAAAGCTCCGGTGGGCGGCGAACGGCTCTCTCTCTCTCTCTTCCTCTCTGTTGCGTGCGTCGGGTAAGCGTTCACTTTTATTGGGGGGCGACGGAACGGGCGAGGGAATTTCCGTCTCCCCTTAAAAAAAATTAAATTTTTTTTTTGTGGGCAACGGAAATTCCGTCGCCCATTAAAAAAATTTAATTTTTTTATTTCCGTCGCCAATTAAAAAAAATTAATTTTTTTTATTTAGGTGTTATGATTTCCGCAAGTATACGGTTTATCGTTGTAACACTAACGGGTGTCGATCCTCAGGGATGGTTGTGAAATTGAGCTATTACTCAACTAAATTAAACTTGCTAGAGAACCCCTTAATTTATAATCTTATAATGTAAATTAGCAAGAAATACCATATGAAATTCGCATTAGGGAATGAACAAGTAAGAAAAGAACTCAAATGATAAAGTGTAAAGTAACCAACACTTTCCGGAATCCAATGACAATTAAGTTGTAGGCTTTGCAGCTTTCAAAACAGAGAAACTGGATTGAAGAACCACGGGAACAGAGCAAACCATGAGAGCCCAAAAATCAATTTGCAATTTTCAACTCAACATCTCTTAAATTGAAATAAAAACTGGAACAATTTATAGACTTGAGAATCTGGGCTGAATTAAAACCAAACCAGCAGTAGAACACCAAGAACAAGAATAGCTTCCAACTACTCTCTACTCCTACTGATCGAATTTGAATCTAAACAAAAAGGAAAATGAAAGCTCCAATGCGAGTGAGTGCTTCAACCTAATATGTCTACTTGCTCCTCTAATCTGTTGCTATCCTCTCCATTTGAAGCCGCTTGAAGAACCGATTGGGTGCTCCCTTTAACTACTCCATAACTGATAGTTTAATGATGTTGAATCAATAAATGGTGAGGATAGAGACTGAAACGGCTGATGAACTGGGGAAGGCGAAACAGCAGCGGTCTGGGCTCTCTTGCTTGTGAAATGAGGAAGGGGGAAACGAAGGGTTGAAGCAGGGGGCAAGCTGCCCTGTTTCGGTCTGCATCTCGTGGGATGAGGCAGATGAATAAGAGAGAGGAGATGGGGTTGCTCCTGTCACGTGAGTGGGGCATGCCTCACTTAAGTGAGGAAGCTGGGCTCAGCTTTGGTTTTGGGTCGTATATCTCGGCGGAGCTTTCCTCTCTTTCTTCTTGATCCAAAGCTTGTTCTCAATCTAATTCCTTCTTGATTCTTTTTTTTTTCATTTTTTTCAAGCAATTTATTTATTCTTCAAATTTCTCAAATTCCTACAAAATGAATAAAATCAATATTAAAATCTTAAACTAATAATTTATTTCGGGCAAATATTAGGTAATAAAAGGTATAAAAATGTAATAATTTCAGGCTGAACAAATACCCCACATCTAAGTTTTGCTCGTCCTCGAGTAAAATAAAACTAAAAATCCTAAAAAAAAAGTAAAAAAAAAATCCTAACTCGAAAATCTTTTCTTCTTGTTTTTTTTCAAAAAAATAAATAAATAATGTGTACAAAATTGGGGAAAGATATATACACATTCTAATCAACTAAAGCGTCCATGTAGCAAAAATATTCGCATGCATATAAAGGTAATGTACACATCAAGGCTCCGTACCCCATGAATGACATCAAAGCACTAATTTTTCTCCCCACTTATACACTAAAGCTTTGAATCCTTCCCTGTGCTCGTGTGCATGTGTCGCATCATCCTAAGGCTCAGATTTATCAAAATCAAACTCAATCCCACTTGATTAACACAAATTACATTATTGACGTAATAACATAGGAAGCAAGCTTTCCCAGTAGCAATTTTGCCTCAAAGGGTACCACCCAGTAGCGCATGCCTTAAAGGGTTACTTGTCATTCCAAATTTCAGTCATTTTTTTTTTTTCGTTTTTTTTTCTCTTTTTTTTTTCTTTTCAGTTTTTTTTTCTTATTACGGTGGGAGAGCCGATCATGGAAAACTAGAGCCGTAAGACAATGACGATAATATAAATAGGGATTGGATCACACAGCGTAAATGAACAAGTAGGATTCGAATTAGGGCTAAGAATGACACACCGAGGATAGAGACCTAACATGCACATCATGCGTATATACAGGTTAACAATCAAAACACATGGCATTTAAGGTGATCAGAATAGCACAAAATTTCCCCAAAAACAAAACAAAAGTTCCCCACCCCCACACCTATTCCGAGCAATGTCCTCATTGGAAGTAGAAAGTAACATAAAACCACAAAATCAAAACTAAAAAGAAAACAAACAAAAATAAAACTCACGACTCAAAATTAAATAATCAACATAGAAAAGAAAGACAAAAAGAACCAACTATACAAAAGGAAAGAAAAGGGAAAAAGAGAGAAAGAGAGAAGGGATGAAAAGAAGTTCTTTAGCAAACCAGGTCGGGTGCTAGGTACACCCGAACTATCATCTCAACATCTCACTGAGCAGGATTGAGCTCGCGGAGTATCAGACACTCCACATCTTCCTTACTAGGCAACTCCAGAAATTGTTTCAATCTTTGGCCATTCACCTTAAAAGTAGCACCACTGTCAGGGTCCTGAATTTCGACGGCACCATAAGGGAAAACACATGAGACAATGTAAGGACCAGTCCATCGGGACCTTAACTTCCCTGGAAACAAATGGAGCCTAGAGTCATATAAGAGCACTTTCATGCCTGGAGCAAACTCTTTCTGAATGATATGCCTATCATGAAACAACTTTGCCCTTTCTTTGTAAGAACGAGTACTCTCATAAGCCTCAACTCTAATCTCATCAAGCTCATTCAGTTGCAGTTTACGCTCTTCACCAGCCTCAGTCAAGTCATAGTTCAGTTTCTTAATGGCCCACCAAGCTCTATGTTCTATTTCCACATGGAGATAACAAGGCTTACCGTAAACAACCCTATAAGGTGACATACCTAAAGGAGTTTTGAAAGCCGTCCTATAAGCCCAAAGAGCATCTACGAGTTTATCAGCCAAATCCTTTCTATTCCGACTCACGGTCTTTTCAAGAATCTGCTTAATTTACCGATTGGACACCTCTACCTGACCACTGGTCTGGGGATGATAAGAGGTAGCAAGTCTATGGACAATAGAAAACCTCTTCAGTAAGGCATCAAAGGACCTATTATTGAAATGGGTACCTTGATCACTAATAATAGCATGGGGCATGCCAAATCTAGCAAAGATGTTTTCTCTCAAGAACTTCACAACAACTTTAGCATCATTAGTCCTAGAAGGGATGGTTTCAACCCATTTAGACGCATAGTCCACAGCTAGCAAAATATACTCATTCCCAAAAGATGAAGGAAATGGTCCCATGAAATCTATATCCCACACATCAAAAACTTCCACTACAATGATAGGACTCAGTGGCATCATATCCCGCCTGCTGATTCTACCCAACTGCTGGCACCTAGAGCAACTCTTAAAGTACTTAAAAGCATCCCTAAATAGAGTAGGCCAATAGAAACTACATTGAAGAACTTTGGCTGCAGTCTTCCTACCACTAAAATGCCCCCCACATGCCTGGTCATGACAGAAAGAAAGGACACTTCTCACCTCATGGTCAGGGATACATCTCCTAAACATTTGGTCAGCACAGTACTTAAACAAATAAGGATCATCCCAAACAAAGAATTTCACAAGGTGGAAGAACTTATCCCTATCATTCTTGGTCCAACTCTCAGGAATCCTACCAGCAACAAAATAGTTAACAATATTAGCATACCAAGGATCGGGGTGGACAGCATACAACTGCTCATCAGGAAAGCACTCAGAAACAGTGGACTCACTCTCTCTATCAGATAGAATCCTAGACAAATGATCAGCTATAAGGTTTTCAGAACCTTTCTTGTCTCTGATTTCACAGTCAAACTCTTGCAACAGCAATATCCATCTAATAAGTCTAGGCTTAGCATCCTTCTTAGAAAGAAGATGCTTAAGAGCAGAGTGGTCAGTGTACACAATCACATGAGACCCAATCAGATAAGGTCTAAACTTCTCAAACCCAAAGATCACAGCCAAAAATTCTTTCTCAGTCACAGTATAGTTCAGTTGGGCATCATTCAAAGTGTGACTAGCATAATAAATTACATGGGGCTTTTTATCAACACGCTGTCCTAAAACAACCTCAACAGCATAATCAGAAGCATCACACATCAATTCAAAAGGTTCTCCCCAGATGGGATGATGAAGAACAGGAGTAGAAGTTAAGGCCTTCTTAAGCTTAGAAAATGCCTCAAGACATTCATCAGAAAAATTAAAAGGCACATCTTTAGCTAGCAGGTTAGACAAGGGCTTTGCAATCTTACTAAAGTCCTTAATGAAGCGACGATAGAAGCCAGCATGTCCAAGGAAAGACCTCACTTCTTTCACACAAGTGGGAGGGGAAAGATTAACGATCAAATCAGTCTTAGCCTTATCAACCTCAATCCCATCTTTACAAATAATATGGCCTAAGACTATTCCCTTCCTAACCATAAGATGACATTTCTCCCAATTCAGAGTCAAATTTTTCTCCCTACACCTTTCCAACACTTTTATCAGATGAGACAAACAGTCATCAAAGGAAGACCCAAACACAGAGAAGTCATCCATGAAAATTTCCAAGCAGTGTTCAACTAAATCCGAGAAAATAGAAATCATGCAACGCTGAAAGGTAGCAGGGGCATTGCACAGTCCAAAAGGCATACGTCTAAAGGCATAGGTTCCAAATGGACAGGTAAAAGTAGTCTTCTCCTGATCTCAGGAGCAATAGAGATCTGGGTATAGCCAGAGTATCCATCTAAAAAGCAATAGAAGGAATGTCCAGCCAACCTCTCTAACATCTGGTCCAAGAAAGGAAGGGGAAAGTGGTCTTTCCTAGTGGCAGCATTCAATTTTCTATAATCTATGCAAACACGCCACCCAGATTGCACACGAGTAGGGACTAACTCGTTCTTGTCATTCCTAATCACGGTAATCCCGGTCTTCTTAGGAACAACTTGAACGGGGCTAACCCACTCACTATCAGAAATTGGGTAAATGATCCCATGGTCCAACCACTTTAGCACTTCTTTCCTAACCACTTCCTGAAGAGTAGGGTTCAAACGCCTTTGACGGTCACGGTAGGGCTTAGCATTGTCCTCTAGATGAATCCTATGTTGCACAATGGAAGGACTAATACCCTTAATATCCCCTAAGGTCCAACCCAAGGCTTCCTTGTTCTCTCTAAGTAAGGCAATTAATTTAGTCTCTTGGTCCCCGTCTAGGTCAGAAGCAATAATAACAGGCAAAGATTCATTGGGGCCTAGAAATGCATATTTAAGAGAATCAGGAAGGGGTTTCAGTTCAAGAGCAGGAGGGAAACAATTTCAGAAGCAGATTCAGAAACAGCAGTGAGCAAACAATCAGCAGTAGAGCACAAGTCATCAAACTCAAAAGCATCATACTCAGGCTCATCATTCACAAGAAAGGACTCATACTCAACAGCAAACACATCATCACGAGCATCATCAAGTATAGAATTCTCTACCCAGTGAAGAGTAGAGAACTCCATATCATCGAAACCAGAGGGCTGCCTCTGCAGGTTAAAAATGTTCAACTCTACAGTCATGTTATCAAAAGACAGTCTCATCATGCCATTCCTGCAATTAATGAGGGCATTGGCAGTGGTTAAGAAAGGACGCCCTAGAATCACGGGGATTTGACTAGCAAAGTTAGACACCGTCTCAGTCTCAATCACAACAAAGTCCACAGGGTAAATGAATTCACCCACTCGAATCAGCACATCCTCAACTATCCCCCTAGGCAATCTGGTCGATCTATCAGCTAACTGAATGACCATCTTAGTAGGCTTAAGCTCACCTAACTCTAGCCTCTCATACTCAGTGAAGGGAATCAAGTTGACACTGGCCCCTAAATCAAGCAAAGCTCTCTGAATGAGCTGGTCCCCTATAACTATAGAAATAGTAGGGTAATCGGGGTCCTTATACTTCACTGGGATCTGATGAGATAAAATAGAACTCGCACTAGAGGTTAAGAAAGCCTTCTTAGGGACATTGGTAGCTCTCTTTGTTGTGCACAGATCCTTTAAAAACCTAGCATATGGAGGCATCTGCTGAATAGCATCGAGCAAAGGAATGTTGATCTTGACTTGAGAGAATGTCTCTCTCATCTTCTCAACATGGGCTTGGTCTTTCTTCTTAAGCCTATGGGGAAAAGGAGGCAAAGGCATATGGACTTTTTCAGAAGAAGAAGGAGAAGAAGAAGAAGAATGACCCTTAGAAGGAGAATGGTCAACTGACTCAGAGGTGTCTTTCTTTTCAAGCTCATCTTTTTTAAATGGTGACTCAAGAGGATGGTGAGAAGTATCAGAATCATTGGGGACACCATCAATAGCATCCCCTGACTCACTGGATGAGCCAGTCGGTGAAGAAGAGGAAGAAGATTTCTCAAAGAATTGGTGAGGATACCTGCAGGGCTCATTAGGACTTCTAACCTGGTTATCAATCTCTCGACCAGAACGAAGAGATATTACTGCATTCACTTTCCTCACAGCCTCACTAGGGTTACCAGAAGATGAAGGGGTGTGACCCTTAGGGTTCACCTCAGGCTGACTTGGAAAAGTACCTGATTCCCTAGAAGATGATGCTAACTGGGAAAACTATTCAGTCATCATTCTCATCATTCTTTCCATGTTAGCATTAATCATTCTCTCCACATTATTATTAATTCTCCTCTCCATTTTATCAATATCACTATAACCAGGAGGAGGTTGAACTTGAGCTACAGGGGGTGGAGGTCTAGGTGCATTAGGTACACCTGGAAAAACCGGTCTCTGAAAGGAACTAGAAGGGTGAGAGACGGGCTGGGAGTTAGGAACCGCCGTATTTGGTCCATTATTCCAAGAGAAGTTAGGGTGATTTCTCCATCCTGGATTGTAAAAAGGCGAGAAAGGGTCGTTCTTAGGTCTCTGAAAGGCCATACTTGCTTGCTCTTGCCCAGTTGCTAACTGGTGAGCAAAATAGGGACAAGCACTTTATGAATGATCTAAGGCCTGACAATAAGAGCAAGACGCTGAAGAAGTCTGGGGTAACTGAGTCATTTGTGGAGTCAATCCTTTCAACATGTTTTCTAAAGCGGCAACCTTAGACTCTAAATGACTTACATCAGAAACAGAATGTAACCCACCCCTAGCAATCCTCGAGCTTAAGCTGTCATCCCGAGCGGTTTCTCACTGCATAGTTTTTTCAGCTAAGTCCTCTAGAAATTCCCAAGCATCTGTGGCGCTCTTAGAAAGAAAGCCACCCTGACACATAGACTCTACCCTGGTCCTAGTCTGTTGGTCAAGTCCTTCATAAATAATCTGGCACAAACGTGCCTGGTCTAGACCATGATGGGGACACTGGTCAATAAATTCTTGAACTTATCAAAATATTTCCAGAATAATTCCCTATCAAGTTGCACAAATTGATTAATCTCATTCCTTAACTTAACAGTCTTGGCATTAGGAAAATATTTTCTTAAGAACAATTTCACAAAATCATTCCAAGAAGTTACAGAATTAGCAGCCAAGCCATACATCCAACGTTTAGCAGAATCTTTCAAAGCAAAAGAAATTAATTTCATGCGCACAACATCAATGGGAATATTAGGAAAATGCATCATG
Source organism: Carnegiea gigantea (assembly GCA_029747015.1). NCBI lineage: Eukaryota > Viridiplantae > Streptophyta > Magnoliopsida > Caryophyllales > Cactaceae > Carnegiea > Carnegiea gigantea. The sequence goes on along the minus strand of JAKOGI010003123.1, from coordinate 9,038 downwards.
GAACATACTTCTTCGAATTCCCTCAAAAACAAATAAATATCCTCTAAACCAGTGAATTTAGGGAGCATCTGAGTATAGTGAGGTCTTAATTCGAAGGTCACATTGGGTCTAAGGTCAGGTATAGTGAAGCAAGATGGCAAAGCGGTCCTAGGAGGATAGAAAATCTCACTTAAAGGTCTTTCTTGTGCCATTTCTTCTAATTCAAGCTTGGGTTCAAGTTCGGGTTCTAAGTCAAGGTCTGGTTCAATTCTCACAAGTCTATGATTTTCAGGATTTCTAATCCAACCAGTCATATAAATCCCACAACCTCACTAAAAGTTCAGTTTTTCTTTTTTGGCTCTTTTTTTTTTTTTGTGATTTGGGATCAATTGCAAAATAGCAAAATGAATGATAAAACTAAAAACACTATTAAAACAGAAAATAAACAAAACAAAAATCAAAAGCACAAACACAAAGAAACTAAAAAAAAAAAAGAAATAAAACTACACCTAAACACCCTAATTCTAAAAATAAAATTAAAACAGAGATTAAGACCCTAAAATTAAAACTAAATATACAGAAAACTCCACACAATCACAAAGGACATAAATATAATTTTTCTCGAATTTTTTCTGTCCCTGATTAGTGCACAAAAATGCAAACAGAATATTAATTCTAAAATTCACAGAAAAATCATGATAGCTCCTAAAATTCCAGAAAAATTCACACACACTCTAAAAATCATGCTGAATCTAGGAAAAATATTAAAAACATCAAAAATCACCGCAGCAATTTCCCAGAAAATTCAAACAGAAAGTCAAATATAAGGAAAAATCTGCACTGGAAATGGATCAGTTCTACTTTGGTCGTTTGCTGCACAAAAACCAAACTAATTAGTACTGTTTTTTTTTTAACAATGAAAGCATCTAAAAATTAAAATTAAACTAATCCTAACAAAAACAAAAATCAAAATCAAAATATAAACTAAATTCAAAATTAAAACTAAACTAAACTACTAAAACAAAAAAAATAACGACTCAACGACAACTAAAACGAAAACGACTCTAACAACTCTAATAATCAAACTACGACTCGATGTAACCAAATTTCACAACGCCATCCCCGGCAACGGCCCCAAAAACTAGTTATGATTTCCGCAAGTACACGGTTTATCGTTGTAACACTAACGGGTGTCGATCCTCAGGGATGGTTGTGAAATTGAGCTATTACTCAACTAAATTAAACTTGCTAGAGAACCCCTTAATTTATAATCTTATAATGTAAATTAGCAAGAAATACCATATGAAATTAGCATTAGGGAATGAACAAGTAAGAAAAGAACTCAAATGATAAAGTGTAAAGTAACCAACACTTTCTGGAATCCAATGACAATTAAGTTGTAGGCTTTGCAGCTTTCAAAACAGAGAAACTGGATTGAAGAACCACGGGAACAGAGCAAACCATGAGAGCCCAAAAATCAATTTGCAATTTTCAACTCAACATCTCTTAAATTGAAATAAAAACTGGAACAATTTATAGACTTGAGAATCTGGGCTGAATTAAAACCAAACCAGCAGTAGAACACCAAGAACAAGAATAGCTTCCAACTACTCTCTACTCCTACTGATCGAATTTGAATCTAAACAAAAAGGAAAATGAAAGCTCCAATGCGAGTGAGTGCTTCAACCTAATATGTCTACTTGCTCCTCTAATCTGTTGCTATCCTCTCCATTTGAAGCCGCTTGAAGAACCGATTGGGTGCTCCCTTTAACTACTCCATAACTGATAGTTTAATGATGTTGAATCAATAAATGGTGAGGATAGAGACTGAAACGGCTGATGAACTGGGGAAGGCGAAACAGCAGCGGTCTGGGCTCTCTTGCTTGTGAAATGAGGAAGGGGGAAACGAAGGGTTGAAGCAGGGGGCAAGCTGCCCTGTTTCGGTCTGCATCTCGTGGGATGAGGCAGATGAATAAGAGAGAGGAGATGGGGTTGCTCCTGTCACGTGAGTGGGGCATGCCTCACTTAAGTGAGGAAGCTGGGCTCAGCTTTGGTTTTGGGTCGTATATCTCGGCGGAGCTTTCCTCTCTTTCTTCTTGATCCAAAGCTTGTTCTCAATCTAATTCCTTCTTGATTCTTTTTTTTTTTCATTTTTTTCAAGCAATTTATTTATTCTTCAAATTTCTCAAATTCCTATAAAACGAATAAAATCAATATTAAAATCTTAAACTAATAATTTATTTCGGGCAAATATTAGGTAATAAAAGGTATAAAAATGTAATAATTTCAGGCTGAACATTAGGCGACGGATATTCCGTCGCTGGCACTGAATTTTGGCGACAGACTTATTTTCCGTCGCCCAGTTCATCGCATAATCTGACTTTTTTTGGATGTTGTTCTTCCGCCGCCATTTCCGTCGCCACTTCCGTCGTTAAAAAATTCCGTCGCTGTATTCGGTCGTTGGTTTCAACTTTTTTAGTAGTGAAATTTGTCCTTTTTTTTTTGCAAAAAAGGAAATACGATAATTATTGAAGATTGATTAAATGTAGAATATTCTTCCTCATTTCAACACCAAAACCTGTAAAATATTACTGCTCATTTCTACAACAAAACATATAAAATACTACTGCTCATTTCAACAACATACACTATTAGTAATCATGATCTGGAATAACACAATCTAATTTTCTTTTTTTTAAAAAAAACCTTAGTACGAGAACTGTAGTAATTGAATACAAATTGTTTATTAGTTTATATAAAATTTGAAAATTGTTGTCATATGCTATTTTCCTTTTTTGGGGGAGGGGGTAAGTATAACCTGAATGGTGTGATCTCTAAAATTAGATTCATTGATAGTGGGTTTTAAGTAAAAGCTTCCTTTGACCCTGATCAAAGTTAGGTAATATGCTTTACTAATATACATAGCAGTGTTGGTTGTAGTAGTGGATAGAATCATTATATCACTGAGTCCTTTGCTTTATGTTCTTTTCCTATGTATAATATTCATAATTCTTGTATTTACTTGTACCTTGTAGGTTGTCCATAAGATTTGACATGGACAAAAAGTTGGATTAATATGCATAGAACTTCTATTGAATATAGGAATTGAGTTGAGTCATTTTTGAATTATGTATTTACTAATGCTAGGGGGTAGTAAACTAATAGTATGCCCCTGCAATAAATGCAAAGTCGGACACAACCGTTGCTTCACATGAGATGTCATGGCACACCATCTCATGTTTAGTGGTTTTTGGCCAGCCTACAAAGAGTGGGTGCATCACAGGGAATCACTTTTGAGCTTTTAAGTTCATTGTTTTTGAGCAAAGGCCATAATGCCACTCAGGTAGAGAGTGATTTAGGTGAGATTGATACTATGACAATCCTCAATGATCTTTTTGGGATCAATAATCCAGATATTATACATGATGATAGTGGAATTCCTATATTCCATCATGAAGATGTAGGGGACAAGGAGTATAATGGTGACTTTAGTTCTAGTGATCAAGGGAATCAGGAGCAGGAGGGTGTGACTTCCATAGTAGATGATAATGCTGTATATGAGAGGTTATTAGAGCAAGCTGAACAAAAATTATATCAATGATCAAAATATTCAAAACTTTCTTTTCTATTACATTTGTTCCACTTAAAATGCATGTACAATTGGTCTATTAAGTCATTTGATATATTGCTTCCACTTGTGGGTACTGTTTTTCCTCAAATCAATCCACTTCCATCATCGTGGGGTAAATGTAAGCGATTACTTAAGAACTTAGGACTTCAATATGAAAAAATCCATGCTTATCCTAATGGTTGCAAATTGTAATGGGGTGGAAGAGAAAATCAAGAATCTTATGACAAGTGTTATGCTTCACGATGGAACAATGCTGAAAGGAAATTGTCAGCTAATTAAGGTCTTACGCTACTTCCCTCTTATTCCTAGGTTGCATAGGTTTTACAAAGCATCTAAGATTGGTGAGGATATGATCTAGCATGATAGACATCGTCTGAAAGATGTGTTTTGAGGCATCCTGCTGATGGAAAGGCATGAGAAAAGTTTGATCAGCAATTTTCTAATTTTGCATCAGATCCTCGAAATATAAGGCTTGGGCTTGCTACCGATGGATTTAATCCTTTTCGAGGTATAAGTAGCACGCATAGTACATGGCCAATCTTATTGATTCCATATAATTTGCCTACATGGTTATGCATGAAACAATCATCAATTATATTAGCAATGACCATGCCTCGAGAAAAGGCCCCGGGTATGGACATTGATGTCTACCTACAACCCTTAATTAAAGAGTTGCTGCAGTTATGGGATGGGGTAGATGCATATGATGCATACACAAGGAAGAGATTTACACTGCGTGTGGCTCTTCACTCAACTACAAGTGACTTCCCTGCTTATGCTAATCTATCAGGATGGAGTACAAACGGTCGTTTTGCTTGTCCATCTTGTGGTATGAATACTCAATCAATTTGGTTGGAGAATGGAAGAAAGTTTTGCTATATTGATCATCGGAGTTGGTTACCACAAAATCATCCTTTTTTAATATGATAAGGATGGATTTGATGTAAACACAGAATTTGATACATCTCCAATTCCTTTGACGGGGGCAAAGGTTAGTCCAACATAGATGTTGATGAGAAAGATAAGGAGCAAACATGTAAGAAACAAAGCATTTTTTTGATCTCCCATATTGGAAGTGCAATATTCTTCATCACAATTTGGATGTGATGCATATTGAAAAGATTGTATGTGATAATTTGTTGGGAACTTTCTTGAATTTAGAACGAAAGAGTAAGGATAACTTAAAAGCTCGACAAGATCTTCAAAAAATGAACTTAAGGCCTGATTTTCACCCAATTTTGCTACCAAATGGCAAATATCATGTGCCTATGACTCCTTACAATTTATCCCTTGATGAGAAAACCCATTTGTTGAAAGTCTTAAAACACTTGAAGGTGCCAGATGGATATGCAAACAATATCTCTCGATTTATCAATTTAAAGGAGCATACGTTGTTCAATTTGAAAAGCTACGATTGCCATATTCTTATGTAAGATTTACTTCCAATAGCATTAACAACCATTAAGGATGCTGAAGTTGTGGATATTATTTCTGAATTGTCTATATTTTTTTAAGAAATTATGTGCTAAAGAGCTTCATGTTGAGAAGTTGGATGAGTTACAGAAATAAAGGTATGGATCGTCTCCTCAAGAAGTGATGAGGTGACACATGTGGTATAACAATTCCAAAGTCTATCAAGTTTTCCCTTTGATCTCCGTTTTAGGTGTGTTGGGGTTCATATAGCCAGGACACCATCATTCTTATGAAAAGAACAGCGTTCCATGCCCCGATGAGCATAACGCTTGTTTCTCGTAGGGTGGGTGCATGAGTCTCAGGAACTCGTGGTACAAATGAGGTAGTTTAATCTCCTTCAGAAATGGTTTCCACATTTTATGTTAAAGCTTACGAAGCATTGGATAGGTATAGATTGTCTCCTCAAGAGGTGACGAGGTGACACATGTGGTATAATAATTTCAAAGTCTGTCAAGTTTTCCCTTTGATCTCTGTTCTAGGTGTGTTGGGGTTCATATAGCCAGGACACTATCATTCTTATGAAAAGAACAGCGTTTCATGCCCTGATGAGCTTAACGCTTAGCCGAATCCTGAGTAATAGTGGTTGCATGTTGGAAAACAAGGAAGACTCCTTATGTAAATGACAATCTAGATTAAGGTCTCTTCTAAGCATTAATGGCACATATACGGAGGTTCGGAATAACATTTAGGCAACACTCAATAATACTGTACGATGATTACCCATATTGACATGTGTGCGTACAAAGTTTTCACATAGTTCCTTTAGTAAATGAGAATTATGTTAAAAAAAAGGGCATCATTTAAAAGAACTTTTAGTTGACAAAAGTAACCTTTTTATCACTTATTAGCGACTTACCATCAACACATCAAGCAACGAATGCATCTCGATATGTAGGTACTCGAAACATCAATGTAAAACAAATGCAAGTCTTCAGATGCAACAGTAGGGCCTAACCAGATAATTAGAAAGGTCTTTAATGCGAAAGAAAAGCCTTAACTCGCTATTTAGGAAGGGTTTTAACCTTTAAAGCCTCTATGTTTTAAAGGAGGAAGGTTTAACTACTTTTAGCTCTTTCCCTACTAACCATTGAGTGTGTCTGCTCACTCTATTATCGGGCCCGAGGAGCAAATCGTACTTAAAGGGCAAGAATGAGCTTAGGGTTAAAGTATTCTCAGTTGTTTGAGTTCAAACCAAGCGTACTTGAAACTTTTGATGTAAATCGTCAAGGTGCACACACAAAACACTATTGATTGAGCTAACACTTAGATCATCTATGAGCATACAAGTCATTCGACTTATACTCTTAGCAATTCGTTCATTCACTCGATTAGCGAGCTCACTTAAGCCGCATCTAACTTGCTAAATGCACTAACAGTCACATAAAACTCACATTTGCACACCAAAGCAAGCATATATCACATCATTGTGAACGTGTCCCTAGATAACGATATGTAATGCAAGACTTAAGTTACGGCCTGTGGTTGCAGGACCTTGCTCTAATACCATCTTGTAACACCCCCCAACTCTTATGGCTAGGAGCGTTACGTTTTTCTCGAATCCTACTTAACTTCTGGGGTGGAACGGACAGAGTTTCCCCTAAAAACTAATCATTTCACAGGCTAAAAGCCTTACAATAAATCCCTACATTGAATAGAAACACATAAAATTCTAAAATAAGCTCAACGGCTACACGTCGGAGTTCATAACTCAACGAGCAACTTGTGCGGAGTACGTCAAACAATATACTTCATTAATACAGGAGAAATGAAAGATACAACTCAACAGTTCACGAAACTAGAGTGCTAGGATTTACATCCCAAAACGTAACTAACTTCAGCTAAAAAGGCAACTGATAAATTAGATGGCTGGCTCACAAGGTCATGAAGAGTGACTCCTATCGAATGCACTAGATGAACTAAAATACTTGTTTACATACATTTATAAACCAAGAATACATTCTATAACGTCATTAAACAGCAAGACCACTTCGCTATAAGCACACTTGACTCCCATTTAAGCAAGGATAAACTTCCATTTTGGCATAACTAAATCGACTTTTACCTGTCACAAAGAAAACCTTGGGAAAAAGGGCAAAGAGTAATGGGATGAGCAACCACATGCTCAGTGAGTATTCCCCGACCCTTTAAAACCAAAACCGTTACAGGCAGTAATACCTTTAATAGTCACATATCACATATTAATGTATTATTATCATATTAGGCAATCGTAGTCCCCCAAGGATGGATTATTACCCATAAGCTTTATTCTAGCCACTCAAACTCATTTCTAGGTTCCTAAATGACCAAATCTCCTTAAAACCAAGCACTTAAGCACATAAATGAGTGGCAAGAACTATGTACTAAACTTTCTTTTATAGGTTATGCACATTCAAAGCTTAAATGTTTGATTCATAGTAGGGATATAGCCATGCCTTACTTAAAATTTCATTCAAACATTCATTCATACAATAAGCACAGGACATGCACAGAGATCTTTCTTTCTTCTTTCTGAATGATAGAGAATTTCATTAATTCCCAACTATAGGCTATGTAGTATAATACGTCATTTATACCTTGTCTATCCAATTCATTATGCGAGATGCTTAAACACATGGAGTAGAGATTATGCAAGGAACTTTCTTTCACAAAGTATGCACATTTAAACTTATATGATCGATGCATTAGAAGGATATAGCCATGCTTTACTTAGAATTTCATTCATACTATATTTAAAATCTTAATCACAAGATATGCACAAGAATCTTTCTTTCTTTTTCAGAAAACACTTTACTTAGCCTCTTGAGGCTTATAAAAACTCTTTTCTTAGCCTCTTGAGACTCATGTTCTTTAAAAGGAATTTCATTCATAATGGTCCTCCAATGACCCTTAAAAATTATTTGAATCTCATTCGAACTGACCTTTTAATGGCCTGTAAAAAACACTTTCTTTCTTTTTGAAATGCTTAAAATGGCAAAATGTCGACTGCTTTTCTTAGAAAAATACTCTGGGAATAAGATTATCATAATGTGCTGGTTGGGTGAGATCTATTCTCAACCCCTAGTAAGACTATTGGTTATGCTAAGCTCTTACTCTCAGGATAGCAACTAAATTGGACGTTAACCCTCGTCACGGTCTCTAGCGTTTCCCACTACTGGGACTATTCCCTAGGCTAGGGATTCCCCCGTACAAGCAGGTTTACTCCCATGGGATTCCCCTATTCTAGCGAGTTCACTCCCATCTTATTGCCCCTAAGCGCGATATCTTAGCCAATTTAAAGCGTATGGCCATAGCAACTAATAAGTTTGCTGTCTCTTGTAGCGAAATCATTTTTCATACAATGCACTCCTTTTGAAAACTCTTTAGTGATTCCACCATTCTAACAAGTTCATTCCCAAAAATGTATTCATATAGTTAAAAATAGGCAATCATTCGCTAATAGTTATGGCTACTATTATTTCAAACCACGAAAAACCTTCTTTTTTAAAATTTCACCCTCACACACATAATCAAGCTTAATGACGAAGGGGAGGGATTTACATGTAACACATTCAAATACTTCATAATTCAACTTGGCAGAATGAGCCACATATGGCCTCACAATCCACGTGATTGCAGTCAAGCACAACCTAGACTCCCCTTTCACACAACACCAACCACAAAGAACGTCAAAACTCTCATTAGTTCAACCTCAACCCATCCAACTACTAAGTCGGTTTCAGTTTCATAACCATAGCATGCCAATATAAAAGTCATAAAGAAGGGCATAGTAGCGACATATGATTTACTGAACCATCAGCATCTATCCAGCCGCATATTATGGCATATATATCACACACATATATATATATATATATATATATATATATATATATATATATATATACATATATATATATGTATAATATACAATATATATATATATATGTATAATATACAATATATATAAATATATATA
>JAKOGI010003122.1:0-66996 GCA_029747015.1 Carnegiea gigantea | reverse complement strand
CGAGTGTGATTCATGTTATATTGTACAAACACCCCAAATCATCTAGTTAGAGGGAAAAACTCAATGTTTCCATAACTCTGCCAGCAGGCAGGCACCAAAAGCTCAATGTTTTCATAGCTCTGCCATTAAGCAGAAGCTTCAAAATTCAATGTTTCCTAGTTCTGCTGGTAGATAGGAGAGTCAAGTCCGTTGAGTTATACCTCTAACAATAAATAGAAAGTTTAACGTCCACATATCCTATAGTTTTGCCAATAGGCAGTAGAATCAAAATCATATGTTGCAAAACCTCCTCAATTAATAGCGACCCAAGGCCAAAGGAGAGAGAATCTCAAAGACCAGGTACGTACATTGCCTATGTTCTTCGAAAACTCGCATATCTCTCAGTAATGAAAAACATTAATATAAGATTCATTTAATGAATCAATTTCGCAATGTCTTGTCACATAAACAAGTGGCCCCGCCAAATATCATCAGGGCTTATGCCCATCAATTATTAAGGCTTATGCCGACCAATATACTCGCGCACGGCCTCATTTGCTCATCAACTATCAAGGCTTATGCCGACCAATATACCCGCGCGCGGCATCAACTCAGGCTTCTCGATCGGCCTGGGGGGGTGAGCACCCAAAGTATGATCGTTTCAAGATGTACATCGACTAAGGGGTTCACTCTCAGATAATAAACAGCAAATCAATTTCAATTCTTCATTCTCTCTCTCCTGTTTGCAAAGCAAAATGTTTGGGATGCGGCCGGCCAAACTAATTTCACATAAAACTTATTTTACGGCATGGGAATGTACGTATTGAGCGTCGACTCACCATTCCAATGTTTTATGTTTTCTGCTTAAGGAATGGGGAGAATTGAATAGACATCTTCCTACGACGCCAGAAAACAGCAAAACAATGGACGTTACTGATCGCCAACTAAGTAACGCTCACAATGATAAACATTCCTATACATGTACAGATTTATTTTAGATGATTCCAGAGGTTAGTAAATCAGATAGTCTTATTCCATTCCGGAACGACGGTAATGCCTTCAATAATCTACAGAAGTGAAACTATAGGAAAAAGGAGACTCTCTGAACCTATGAAGGCTTATAAAATGTATCACTTTAAGAAACCCGAACGTGAAGTTCAAAGGTTATTGTGCTACCTTATTAGTAAGTAGTTTCCATGTTTTCTCACATACACCTATTCGTGCACTTGACCAGCTACTGAGTAGTATAGTAAAGTCTTCAGTGTAGAGGTAGTCTTCAGTGTAGAGGTTGTCTCGCATTGAACATGTTGGTTGCTCTAATGTAATGACTAAGCCCATAACGCCTATTGCCTGATCGCATCTTCAATGAAGTTTAATGATTGCATACGGCATAAATTATATGATCAGGAATAAGCTGTAACGCACTGAGCTTTACGTATTAAATTTTAGCTATTGTTAAGTAACATACAAGGTTTGCACAACAGAAATCCCAGCCAGTGGTGCTTAGGGGTTAAACCCCTTTCTTTTCATTGAGTTTATGAGTTCATATGAATTTTTTTTGGTAAGTTTAGGGTACGGCTGTTCTAAGGTGAACTCTTCAAAAAGGAGAACTGACAAACGACGGTCGTAAGTTATTATTGTATTGAAAACATTATGTTTAGGGGGGTTATCCACTGCATGTTTATTGCTCACTTTCATCTGTTATTGTGCCCCCAGGTTTCTGAATTAGCCAGTAAAGGTCGGCCCAAGTAAGCCAAAATGGAGTTATTGCTGTCCTAGGAATAAAGCGACGTGCCTGCATGTGAGCTGCGAAGTGTAGTATAATGTAACTGTTCATTTCTATGTAATTTAAGTCCTCGTGTGCATGTGTTGCATATCATGTCAAGTCGCTCAGTATGGTTGTTTATAATTGGAATGTAACCCCAACACCCTGGACGTGTGGTCCGTAGAGTCGTACCATCATTTTAGTATTAACTGCGCTGGTTGATATGCTCCGGGCGGGTGGCCCGTAGAGCCATGAACTTCGGCGGGTAGCCGTTGAGTTGATTTTATTATTGCGTTGAATTGTAGGGAATTTAATGTAAGGCTTTAAGTCTGGGAAACGGTCAGTTTTTAGGGGAAACTCTGTCCGTTTCGTCCCAAGATTTAAAGATAACGCTAAACACTCCTGGCCTTGGGGTTGGGGGCGTTACTCATATTACAAGCCTTGTCCTTTGGACGGTGGTAACACCCCAGTCATTGGGTTTAATTAGTTATAATTGAGAAATTTATGAAGAAAAATACAAACAGTGAAATATGTTTAATTGGGGGTGTTACAGATTTGGTATCAGAGCAAGGTCCTGCGACCATAGGCCGCGAGCTAGGTCTTGCATTGCATGTAGTCATCTAATAATGTGCGCGTGATGAGGTGCTACATATGCTTTTGTATACAAATGTGCTTTCGGTATGAAAGTCGATGTGTGCATTTGTATTGCAATGGTGTTTGAGTCAATTTCTATGAGCATAAGCCTCTGGGTGTGCCTAAATGCTTTAGATGCTTACATGCTACGTAAATCATGATTATTTCCCTTGACTGCAAGTTCCTTGGGGCAATACCCTATTATGTCACGTACATGTTAGCATCCTTTCTAGTAATGTTGCGTATATGTCAAAGGAACTAAGCAAGCGCTTTGTATGCGTGCGTGCCAGTGTGAGTGCTAATGACACTTGGATATGGCCTTAACTTGTATTGTTATGTGCATAGGGAGGCATTACTAATCTTCATTTGAATAATAGGCGTGGAACGCTACTCACATGATCGGCATAATAGCGTGCTAGACATATCGACCCTGACATACCTAGAAGGGAGATAAAAGAGAGAATCTGATAGACTTTGGAATTGTTATGCTACATGGATCTCCTCGCTGCTATCTGAGGCAAAGGTTTATGCCTTTTCAACACTGTTTATGCACCAACACCAAGTGTAGAACCTAGCATGACTCATAGGAAAGGGATAGAACCTTTCCATCCGTACTGAGCATGCCTTGGCCCTTTATGATCACCTTACGTGACCAACGCACTGCAACACTTGGACCTTTGTTTATAAGACCATTGATGTCATTATCCTTATTTCTATTACTCGGAATTTCGAGGACGAAATTCTTTTAAGGGGGGAAGGCTGTAACACCCGGGATTTTTATCCCCTTCGGTAGCCGATTTCGTTATTTTATATCGTTATTAAAAAAAAAAAACTAAAGGGGGGGCCGAAGCCCCTTCTCTCGGGAAAAAGGGTGGCGAAGAGGGGGGTTCCCCCGACCCTGCCCCACACACACACCCACGCTAGAGAAAGAGGGAGAGGGAGGAGGGAGGAGCGCCGGTGGGCTGCCGGCGAGGGGCGGCCGACCCTGGCCATGACCACCCCGGTCGACGCCAACTCAGCCACAGAGAGAGAGAGTCAGATGGCAATAGAGGAAGAAACAGAGCAAGGGAACAGAGGTGGACCGCAGCCATGTCTCGGCGGCTCCACCGGGAGGTCGCCGGCGGCGATGGGACGGCCAGAGAGTGGCGACCAGCAGACGGGAAGCAAAGGGGCGAATCGAGCCCGCATCGAACCACCCAAACCGAACCCTAAACGGATCCTTTAGCTTGGATTCGAGGTGAGGTTCATCTTCCTCCTAGTTATCTTTAAATTTGATGCAAGTTTATCGATTATAGTATATTCGGGTTGAATTGGAACTGATAATTTATGCCTAGTGCACATATTGAGCGCATTGAATAAGTTATCCATTATATATATCGTTTATCGATTATGTAAAATGCATTCGATTGTACATATATAGTTATCGAATTCTAATTGGTTATATGAGAATTATTCGATTTTACAACGACCCATTGATTTAGTAATTTAACTGTGCTTAGCGTTGAGTCGAATCAATGAATGTAAATCATGCTTGATGTGTTGATTTGAAGTTAGTTTAACGTGTTTAGCATCGATTCAAGTTAATTAGTTCATGCATGAAAAAGAATTAAAAATGAAGTTAGTTTAACGCGTTTAGCATCGATTCAAGTTAATTAGTTCATGCATGAAAAAGAATTAAAAACGCAGTTAGTTTAACGTGTTTAGCGCCGATTCAAGTTACTTAAAAGATCAAGAGCGAAGTCATTTTTAACATGTATCGCTCCCATTCGAGTTAATTCACCAATGCATGCAAATGAGCTAATTTCGAGGTTAATGAAATGTGTTTAGCTTCGAATCAAGTAGATTAGCTAATGCATGTTAAAGGAATTCATTTCAAAGTTATTTAAATGTGTTTAGGTTCGATTCGAGCTAAACTAGCTACTGCATGTACACGAATGAAATGCGAAGCTATTAAAATAGATTTAGCTTTCATTCGAACCTCTTTTTAGTACATTCATGCTTAGGAAATTTACTTCAAAATGCATTGTATATGTTTAGAATCAAAGTATGTTTGATTTACTGAATAAAGTGTTGTCGTTTGTGGACACATGTGGCTATATGTACGCTTGTTGTAACGCATCGCTGAATGGTGCTGTTTGCTCAGGTAAGGGCAATTCAGTGACCAGATATAGTCTATTGATCATATGAAGTCTAGCAATTATGCATACGCTTATTGATTATATAAAAATTATCAATCATAGCACGTTTATTGATTCTCTAAAACCTATTGCTTTATACATAAATATAATTATGAATGTTTATATGTAATTCAGACGTTTTATATTAATTACATGTTTTAACGTTAATTATCATTTAAATGCATAGGGTATTTATCATTTAGATGCATAGGAATGTTTATAATTCAAGTAGAGGAAATTGTGTAGTAAATTGAACAGAAGTTTATTGAATCTGTACATATACGGTTTATATTGACTAGTTAGAAACAAGGAGGGTATGGATGTCAATAATGAATTAAATGATTGAAGCCTAGAATCGTATAGATTACTTTATCGAGTGTGATTCATGTTATATTGTACAAACACCCCAAATCATCTAGTTAGAGGGAAAAACTCAATGTTTCCATAACTCTGCCAGCAGGCAGGCACCAAAAGCTCAATGTTTTCATAGCTCTGCCATTAAGTAGAAGCTTCAAAATTCAATGTTTCCTAGTTCTGCTGGTAGATAGGAGAGTCAAGTCCGTTGAGTTATACCTCTAACAATAAATAGAAAGTTTAACGTCCACATATCCTATAGTTCTGCCAATAGGCAGTAGAATCAAAACCATACGTTGCAAAATCTCCTCAATTAATAGCGACCCAAGGCCAAAGGAGAGAGAATCTCAAAGACCAGGTACGTACATTGCCTATGTTCTTCGAAAACTCGCATATCTCTCAGTAGTGAAAAACATTAATACAAGATTCATTTAATGAATCAATTTCGCAATGTCTTGTCACATAAACAAGTGGCCCCGCCAAATATCATCAGGGCTTATGCCCATTAATTATCAAGGCTTATGCCGACCAATATACTCGCGCGCGGCCTCATTTGCTCATCAACTATCAAGGCTTATGCCGACCAATATACCCGCGCGCGGCGTCAACTCAGGCTTCTCGATCGGCCTGGGGGGGTGAGCACCCAAAGTATGATCGTTTCAAGATGTACATCGACCAAGGGGTTCACTTTCAGATAATAAACAGCAAATCGATTTCAATTCTTCATTCTCTCCCTCCTGTTTGCAAAGCAAAATGTTTGGGATGCGGCCGGCCCAACTAATTTCACATAAAACTTATTTTACGGCATGGGAATGTACGTATTGAGCGTCGACTCACCATTCCAATGTTTTATGTTTTCTGTTTAAGGAATGGGGAGAATTGAATAAACATCTTCCTACGACACCAGAAAACAGCAAAACAATGGACGTTACTGATCGCCAACTAAGTAACGCTCACAATGATAAACATTCCTATACATGTACAGATTTATTTTAGATGATTCCAGAGGTTAGTAAATCAGATAGTCTTATTCCATTCCGGAACGACGGTAATGCCTTCAATAATCTACAGAAGTGAAACTATAGGAAAAAGGAGACTCTCTGAACCTATGAAGGTTTATAAAATGTATCACTTTAAGAAACACGAACGTGAAGTTCAATGGTTATTGTGCTACCTTATTAGTAAGTAGTTTCCATGTTTTCTCACATACACCTATTCGTGCACTTGACCAGCTACTGAGTAGTATAGTAAAGTCTTCAGTGTAGAGGTAGTCTTCAGTGTAGAGGTTGTCTCACATTGAACATGTTGGTTGCTCTAATGTAATGGCTAAGCCCATAACGCCTATTGCCTGATCGCATCTTCAATGAAGTTTAATGATTGCATACGGCATAAATTATATGATCAGGAATAAGCTGTAACGCACTGAGCTTTACGTATTAAATTTTCGCTATTGTTGATTAACATACAAGGTTTGCACAACAGAAATCCCAGCCAGTGGTGCTTAGGGGTTAAACCCCTTTCTTTTCATTGAGTTTATGAGTTCATATGAATTTTTTTTTGGTAAGTTTAGGGTACGGCTGTTCTAAGGTGAACTCTTCAAAAAGGAGAACTGACAAACGACGGTCGTAAGTTATTATTGTATTGAAAACATTATGTTTAAGGGGGTTATCCACTGCATGTTTATTACTCACTTTCATCTGTTATTGTGCCCCCAGGTTTCTGAATTAGCCAGTAAAGGTCGGCCCAAGGAAGCCAAAATGGAGTTATTGCTGTCCTAGGAATAAAGCGACGTCCTGCATGTGAGCTGCAAAGTGTAGTATAATGTAACTGTTCATTTCTATGTAATTTAAGTCCTCGTGTGCATGTGTTGCATATCATGTCAAGTCGCTTAGTATGGTTGTTTATAATTGGAATGTAACCCCAACACCCTGGACGTGTGGTCCGTAGAGTCGTACCATCATTTTAGTATTAACTGCGCTGGTTGATATGCTCCGGGCGGGCGGCCCGCAGAGCCATGAACTCCGGCGGGTAGCCGTTGAGTTGATTTTATTATTGCGTTGAATTGCAGGGAATTCAATGTAAGGCTTTAAGCCTGGGAAACGGTCAGTTTTCGTCCCAGGATTTAAAGATAACGCTAAACACTCCTGGCCTTGGGGTTGGGGGCGTTACTCATATTACAAGCCTTGTCCTTTGGACGGCGGTAACACCCCAGTCATTGGGTTTATTAGTTATAATTGAGGAATTTATGAAGAAAAATACAAACAGTGAAATATGTTTAATTGGGGGTGTTACACGAAGCCTGTTGTAGCAAGCTTCCCCTTTCTCCCCGGTCAATTTGGTATTAGATTAGTGACCTAGGATAGATAGAATGAAGAAAGAATGGGGTTAACGCCCCGAACCATAGGAAAACTTTCAAGCCTAAAAGGAAAAGTGAATAAGTTCTTAAAGATCATTGACACTCTTCTACAGGCAAACGTACTTATTTAATTTGAATCAAATTAATTCTGACTTTCTACCAAGGAAATCAAGCATGAAGCCCTTCTCTTTACTATCTTCAATGCAACTCAAAGAAAGTCGAAAGAGGAGTCCAGAGAGCAGCCAACGGTCGAAAGATGTTCCAGACTAGTGTGATCGGAACCTTTGAGGATAGAAAGCCCGTTGCTTGCTAGATTTTTTAGAGCAGTTGATTTACCTACAACTCAAACCGCGGCGGCTAGGCTAATAGCTCTTATAAGAGCAGCCTATGAAATAGGGCATGATCTTACTTTTCTTTATATATGAGTTCCTTCCTAAAAAGCGAAACAATCCCAACAACGGCAAATTGAACAGCGGATAGGAGTTATTACCCTAACTAAAGCACTGGTAAGACCACACCAACATTGCTTCAATATTCAATTGCTAGTCTTTTCACAACCGACTCAGCGTTGCTCTCTTCTTCAATTCCTCACTTGGGGATAGCTTTTTACATCTTGCAATAAAGGGCACCATTCGAGAACATAGCAAAAAACCCTGGCCTTTTCTTCTTTCTTTTTCCTGAGCTTCAAAATCCTTACTTCAACTTCAGGGGATTAATGTAGTTTACTTGCAGGCTGATAAGTCAGATAGCTAAGCAAAGCCTCAGATTCGATTACGTCTATGTTTCACTTAGGTTCCCTACCTAAGTCCCATATCTTCAAGACTCTAACTCAATAGCAACAAGACTTGGCTTCAAGAGAAAAAGAATATTTGGAAGAAAAAACAATAACACTACAAAGGGGACCTTACGTATAGTCCTAAAAGCGGATGCCATAACTACTGTAGCTAGCCTAGGAGAGGAAGAGTTAGATTCGAAAAAGAGCGTCAGAAGCTGTAGGACTGGAAATTTGCTTTTCCAGCCTATACTTCCCTTGCCTAAAAGCTTAGCTTCTCTATGATTATGGATTAGCCAACTTCTACTCAAAAAGCAGCTGTCTCTGTGGAATAGCGATGATTGAAGGAGGTATCGGGTATGATAGGCAAGCAAGAATTAGGTCTTTATAGCGTTATTCACTCGTGATGCCAGGATGACAAGCTAGTCGGCAACCCTGCCGAGTGAGCTCCTACTTCTTGATTTTCTTCTTCCACTCCCGCTTCGACGATGTACAGGCTGCTACATGCCAATTCTCTCTTCGATTCACTATGCAAGGGGCTCAACCCACCTCTCGATGATGAGCCAGAGTGAGAGTTGACAATAAGCTAATGGATGCCATCTCTGCTGGATAATAAATTCCCGCTTTTCAATTCACAGAAAGCTCGGTTGAAAAGACGTAAAGAAATCAGTGAGCGCTTGCTTTACCTAGTAGGGCAGCCGACCAAGGCCTAGACCCTTATGAATCGGCCATTCGGGCCTGTCAAGTTAGGCCTTCGTGAAAAAGTCCATAGGGCGTTAAGCTCGGTGAGGTGGGTTCGAAAGACAGAGAGTTGCTTAGGAGGCTTTGAACGGAAAAAAGGCATGGTTCTTTCAATTTTGCATCTAGGGAAAGCAGCTTCTGCTAAAACCATATCTGCCACTCTAACATTAGCTATTCGAGTCAAATCATAGGATTGAAAGCCGATTGCTACTTCGAAGCCTTGGGGCATCACATTGTAGATAACGTAATAAAAAGTCTTTCTCTACTGAAGATAGTCTGGTTTGCTTTAGAAGTAAGGAAGCAAAGACAAGTTAACGCTAAGCGAGAGTGGAAAAGTGATCAATAATATTGTTTTTAGACCAAACAAAGAGAGGAACCACTATGGATCACTACGCTATTTAATCTTGAAATATAGGGTAAGCCAACTAGTAGAAAGAAAGTGTAGGCAAGAATTCGATTCTTGTATCAGTCAACGATATCCCTCTATGCGGTAACTGCTATTGCAGCTACTCTAATCGAAAAACCCCTCCTGTAACCAAGCTTTTATGTAGTGCTATCCGCCAATAGATGTAGGCTTTCATGCCTCACTTACTAAGAGAACTTCCTCTGCTCAGTTATCAAACATCGCTTCTACCTTTATGAAAGCCGGATCGTGAGGGTCTTACTTTTGAGAAGCCAAACCTGAAGCTTAATAGAATCTCTCTCTACCTGAGTCAACTTGCTTACTAGGCGCCCTCGCCCTACCTTAGATAGCAGCTTGCAACTATAGATTAGGAGTACTTGCTTTCCCACATGGGCAGATTAAGCACCGTAGTATGCTCTTCTTTCTTTTTCCTGGTGTTGGGAATGGTTTCCGAGACTTGAGCTACTATTTCCTATATCTTTTTTTTTTTTGCTTAAGAGCTATGTAAAAGGAATGGTTGACGAGACTCTCACTGGTGGGCCTACAATGGGAGACCGAGATATTGAAAGCATGTAGTGATAAGGTATAATAGGAAATCCTATCATATTGAGAGAAATTCATCTTCTTGATCCATGGACGTTCGAGTGGACATTATGCACTTGTTACACGACAACCCCTTTTCATAAGAGCCAAGCAAGGCAGACAGCAGGTAGGAGAAATGGAGGTTTAGGCTAACGAAGGATTTGGTGTTGCTCATATTTGACTTCAGATGCTTACTTATAAATCGGATCATACAAAAGCTCGACATTAAGTACTTGGTACTATGATCATTGGGGGAACAATACCTAAACCCGAGGGTGCTCCAGAATCTTTTCGACTACTTGTTCAAGAATTATGATCTTTAGCTCTGGAACTGAATCATTTCAAAGTATCTAAGAGGAACTTCCAGATTAATAGGATGGTCGAAATAAAGAGGAATTTTTCTTCTATGATCAATCAGTATGAATGTCAACAACTACGAATTGGATCAGTTTCTCCTCACCAAATAAGTGCTTGGGTCACAAAAATCCTACCTAATGGAGTTCAAGTTGGAGAGGTGACAAAACAAAACATCTTTGAATTACAAAACCAATAAACCAGAAAAAGATGGAGAATTTTGTGTTGGTCCTATAAAAAAAAAGAATTTGTGGAATTTGTGCTTGTGGAAATTATCGAGTAATCGAAGATGAAAAAGAAGACAAAAAAGTGAACAATGCGGAGTTGAATTTGTTGATTCTCAAGTACGAATGCCTAAAATGGGTTATATTAAATTGGCATGCCCAGTAACCCACATGTGGTATTTGAAACGTCTTCCTAGTTAGATCGTGAATTTTTTAGATAAAGTTCTTAAAGAATTAGAGGGCTTAGTATACTGCGATGTGTGATTTGATCGAAATTATGATTTGACAGATTCGGACTGAGAAACTATCATCCCATTCAATCTAATGGGGATGCCCTGGCTCTGACATATCTCTTGGAACGAGTAACATGAAGCTCATAATTATGGGTGTATTCAATACTCCCAAATAACAAGGGAATTGATCCATGGTCGATTTCATAACAAAGAAAGAATAATTTCTATTTGTACCTCGTAAAAAAGAAAAAAGACTTCTTTGTGGACTTTTGAATTTAGAAAGAAATTATGTTCACATAAGAAACAAATACAAATACAAAATATGTTATGATTACTTCAGCCTATCCATCGCATATTGGCTTTAAGGGCATTGTGGCATAACTGTCGAGGTGAAGTCGTGACCTAAAAGATCGAACGAAACAATACATATACAAGTCAATTTCTTCATCATTCCAAGGTACTTCTTTTTTTTTTTCTTTTAAGGGGATTTATCTTTTGAAGGGAGGTAGACTACTCTTCAATTTAACATTTCATTTTTGTTTTGTTAGAATTTAATTCAATAAAAATAAAGAATTCACAAAATCAAAGTAAGTAAAAGAAAAATGAATCAATGAAATGGTGCTCAGTCTTCAATGAAACTTGAGTAAGGAGTAGCTCTTTTGTTTTAGAGATTTTCGTCAATTTATTTGAAAATGAGAATTCCTTTCTTTATTTGTTTGCTGTAACTACTTGAGCCGGGCGAGAAGAAACTTTCACGTCCGGTTTTGAGGGGGGGGAGATTTCATAGGATCCTATCCTAATTTTTCATTTACTAGGCCCATAGCGAAAAAACCTACTTAAAGACGATTACGAGGTTTATTCGAATATGAAATCCAATCCTGGAAATTAAGCATCCCACTTTTTTTTACGTTTTGATACATTTCGAAATAGGAAAATATCTACTGGAGTAGGTGCTATTCGAGAACTTCACACCGATTTGGATTTGCGAACTATTATAGATTATTCATTCGCAGAATGGAACGAGTTTGTGAAGAGGGGCCAACAGGGAATGAATGGGACGACCGAAAAGTTGGAAGAAGAAAGGATTTTTTAGTTTTTCATATGGTAAACATTTTATTCGAACAAATATCGAACTAGAATGAATGGTTTTGTGTCTGTGACCAGTTCTTCCTCCTGAATTGAGACTGATCATTCAGATAGATGGAGTTTAATTTATGAGTTCAGATATTAATGAATGCTATAGAAGAGTCATCTATCAGAACAATACTATAACCGATCTATTAATAACTTTTAGATCTACGCCGGAAGAAAAAGTAATGTATGAGGATAAATTAGTACAGGAAGCCAAACATACACTTCTTGATAATCAAATTCATAGACAACCGATGAGGGATGGTGATAATAAAGTTTACAAGTCATTTTTAGATGTAATTGAAGGTAACGAGGGAACATTTCGTTCGTTTGGTAAACTTGTCGATTATTCTGATCGTTTCATTATTGTTGTACGCCCTTCACTTTCATTACATCGATGTGGATTGCCTCGTGCAATTGCAATAGAGCACTTCCAGACATTTGTAATTCGTGGTCTAATTAGACAACATGACTAATATAGGAGTTGCTAAGAGTCAAATTCGGGAAAATGAACCGGTTGTATGGAAAAGACTTATAGAAGTTATGCAGGGGCATCCTGTATTATTAAATAGTGCGCCTACTCTGCATAGATTAGGCATACAAGCATTCCAACCTGAAGGGCTTAGATTTGTATACATCCATTACTTTTTTTTGGATTCAACGCAGACTTTGATGGGGATTAAATGGCTGTTCATGTACCTTTATCTTTGGAGGCTCAAGCGGAGGCTCGTTTACTTATGTTTTCTCATATGAATCTTTTGTCTCCATCTATTGGGGATCCCATTTCTATACCAACTCAAGATATGCTTATTGGACTCTATGTATTAATGAGTGGGAATCGTCGAGGCATTCGTGCAAATAGATCTAATCCATGGAATCACAAAAACTAGAAAAACGAAAGAATTGACGATAATAATTATAAGTATACAAAAGAACCCGCTTTTTGTAATTCCAATGATGGATGCAATTGGGGCTTATTCTCAGAAAAGAATCAATTTAGATAGTCCCTTGTGGCTCTGGTGGCGACTAGATCAATGAGTCATTGCTTCTTCAGAAGCTCCCATCGAAGTTCATTATGAATCTTTGGGTACCTATCATGAAATTTATGGGCATTATCTAATAGTAAGAATTGTAAAAAAAGAAATTCTTTTTGTATCCAAAAGAACTACTGTTGGTCATATTTATCTTTATCGAGAAATATCAGAAGCTATACAAGGATTTGGTCGAGCTTGCTCATATGGTACTTAATCATATCATACCTAAGCTAAGTGATTGTATGATACCAGTCCAATTCGAGTCTTT
The DNA here is from genome assembly GCA_029747015.1 of Carnegiea gigantea. Lineage (NCBI taxonomy): Eukaryota > Viridiplantae > Streptophyta > Magnoliopsida > Caryophyllales > Cactaceae > Carnegiea > Carnegiea gigantea. The sequence goes on along the minus strand of JAKOGI010003122.1, from coordinate 53,990 downwards.
CAGGTTCAATTAGGATCATAATTCATCAATTTCGTTGTGAATTAAGATCGCAAAAATGATGTTTTCTAATCACTAACTCAAATCCATTCACTGTCGAATTCTACTCAGCGGAATATGGAGGTACTATGGCAGAACGGGCCAATTTGGTCTTTCACAATAAAGCGATAGATAGAACTGCCATGAAACAACTTATTAGCAGATTAATAGATCACTTTGGAATGGCATATACATCACACATCCTAGATCAAGTCTTCACTCTGGGTTTCCAGTAAGCCACTGCTACAGGCATTGGGAATTGATGATCTTTTAACAATTAACAATACGAATGGCTAGTCCAAGATGCTGAACAGCAAAGTTTGATTTTGGAAAAACACCATCATTATGGGAATGTAAACGCAGTAGAAAAATTACGGCAATCCATTGAGATATGGTATTCTACTTCTGAATATTTGCGACAAGAAATGAATAAACATTTGTTGATGACTGACCCTTATAATCCAGTCTATATAATGTCTTTTTCAGGAGCTATAGGAAATGTGTATCAGGTACATCAATTAGTAGGTATGAAAGAATTAATATTGGATACACAAGGACAAATGATTGATTTACCTATGAAAAGCAATTTAGGGGAAGGACTCTCTTTAACAGAATATCTCATTTCTTACTACAGAGCCCGTAAAGGAGTTGTTGATACTGCTGTACGAACATCAGATGCTAGATACCTCATGTGCAGGCTTATCGAAGTAGTTTAACATAAAAAAGTACGTAGAACAGATTGTGGTACCCTTTGAGGTCTTTCTATAAGTCCTCGAAACGGTATGATGCAAGAAAGAATTTTGATGCAATTGGTCGTCTATTAGCAGACGATATATATATGGGTTCACAGTACGTGGCCACCTGAAATCTTCATATCGGGGTTGGACTTGTCAATCAATTCATAACCTTTCGAACCCAACCAATATCCATTCAAACTCCTTTGATTTTCTAAGTAGGAGCGCATCTTGGATATGTCGATTATGTTATGGACGGAGTCCTACTCACGGCGACCTAGTCGAATTGAGAGAAGCTGTAGGTATTATTGCGGGTTAATCCATTCGAAGACCTGGTACTCAACTAATATTAAGAACTTTTCATACTGGCGGAGTATTCACAGGGGTTACTGCAGAACATGTACGAGCCCCTTGTAATGGAAAAAGAAAATTCAATAAGGATTTAGTTCATCCCACACGTACACCTCATGGATACCCCGCCCTTCTATGTTATATAGACTTGTATGTCACTATTGAGAGTGAAGATATTCTACATAGTGTGAATATTCCACCTTGAATTTAGTTCAAAACAATCAATATGTTGAATCTAAACAAGTGATTGACGAAATTCGTGTGGGGACATCCAGAAAAGAGTTTGAAGGAAAGGGTTCAAGAACATATTGAGGGGAAATGCACTGGACCCGAATTTACTTACATACAGTAATGTTCATCTCTTCCCAAAAACTTATCGTTTATGGATATTATCAGGAAGGCTGTACGGATCGAACGTAGTCACCCTTTCGCTCCACAAGGATCAAGATCAAACGAACGTTCATTCTCTTTCTTTCGAACAAAGATAAATTTCTAACTCCTCAGTGACTAATGATCAAGTCAAAGAGAAATAAAAGGATCCTTCACGTAAAAAAAAGGATAGGATTCTGGATTATTCATAACTTAATCAAATGGGTCATTGTAATCTCATATATCCTACCAAAAATTTTGATTTATTGTTGGCAAAGAGGCAAAGAAATCGATTCAGAATTCCATTTCAATTGAGTTAAGAACGAGACAAAGAATTAATGCCGCTTTCCCTTCGATTGACCCATAAATGGTATTTTTCGTTTCAATAGTCTTTTTTCTTATTTCGATGATCCGCGATACCGACGAAAGAGCTCGAGAATTACTAAATATGGGACTATAGAGATACATTCAATCGCGAAAAAAGAGGATTTGATTGAGTATTGAGGAGTCAAAGAGTTTCGACCAAAATGCCTTCGTTAAGTAGATTGGTCTTTTTCATCCCCGAGGAAGTGCATATCTTACCCGGATCTTCTCCCATAATGTACAGAGCAACAGTCTTATTGGAGTAGATACGCAAATCAAAAGAAATCTAAAAAGCTAAGTAGGTTGAGTGGTCCGAGTGGAGTGGAAAAAACGATTGAACTTCTAATTTTTTCTGGAGATATGTATTTTCCTTGGGAGACAGATAAGATATCCTGATCCATGCAGTAATTTTTAAATCCATTCAAATTGAATTTCTATTTTCTTCAAACTAAGAAGAGACATCCATGTCTTGTATAATTTCTTTGCTTTAATGTATGCATAGCAAAACATCAATCGCACTGAAAATCGGGTCAAGTTATAATTGTTCAATTTGACTCTGTAGTAATAAGATCGGCTAAGCTTTATTGGCCACCCCAGGAGCAACAGTTCATGGTCATTATGGGGAAATCTTTTAAGAGGGGGATACAGAAGAACCATTTATATATGAAAAATCGAAGAACAGTGATATAACGCAAGGTCTTCCAAAAGTGGAACAAGTCTGAGAAGTTCATTCAATTGATTCAACATCCATGAATATTGAAAAGAGGATTGATGGTTGGAACGAACATCTAACAAGAATTCATTGGATTCCTGGGGGATTAATGATTGGAGCTAAGCTAACTATAGTGGAAAGTCTGCACTCTTTGGTTAATAAGATCCAAAAGGTTTATCGATCCCAGGAGATGCAAATCCATAATAGGCATATAGAAATTATTGTACGTTAAACAACATCAAAAGTGAAGGTTTCAGAAGATGGAATTTCTAATGTTTTTTGTCCGCAGAACTAATTGGGTTGTTATGGGCAAAACGAACGGGGCGCGCTTTGGAAGAAGCGATCTGTTCTCGAGCTATCTTATTGGGAATAATGAGAGCATCTCGTCATACTCAAGGTTTTCTATCCGACGCGAGCTTTTGCTCGAGTTTTAGCAACAGCTGCTCTCCGGGGCCGTCAGGATTGGCTGAAAGGACTAAAAGAAAACGTTGTTCTAGGGGGAATGAGACATGTTGGTACTGGATTCAAAGGATTAATACACCATTCAAATCAACAAAAGAACATTCCCTTGAAAAAAAAAAAAAAAAAGATATTCGAGGGAGAAATGAGAGAGATTTTGTTTTACCATAGAGAATTATTTGATTCTTGTCTTTCAAAGAATTTCCATGACAGATCAAAACAACAATGATTTCTAGGCTTCATCCTTTTATCTTCTCTATCAAAGTTATGGTTATTTAATTTAGTAAGAGAATAAAGAAAGTCAAATAATAACAAATAGAAAGGAATTAGTGGTTTGGGTTGTGTATCAATGGCCAATCCGCGTTAGAAAAGAAGGAAAATTTGGAACAATTATTTATTTCACGATACCTCATCTCTTTATTAAATTAAAAAAAGAGAAAGTGTAGGGAGAAATGAATCTACGATATTGGAACATCAATTTTGAAGAGATGATAGAGGGGGGAGTTCATTTTGGTCACGGTACACGAAAATGGAATCTGCAAATGGCACCTTAGATCTCTGCCTGCAGTAAGGGTATTCATATTCTAAATCTTTACTCTTTTTTTATCAGAGGCTTGTGATTTCGTTTTTGATGCAGCAAGTAGAGGAAAACAATAAGAAGTTATTGGGACAAAAAATCAAACTCAGTAGCATGGGCTGCAATAAGGGCTCGATGCCATTATGTTAATAAAAAGTGGCTGGGAGGTATATTAACGAATTGATCCACTACAAAAACTGTAAGGGCTGCACTTTCATTCTATTGCTGACTAATTGTTTCAGTTGCCAAATTTACGAAGTTGCGTTTGAATTATTTTTTAACAAGGGTATTAAGTCAACTGTGTGCATTTTTAATAATTAATTTCACTAAAAAGGATGACTATATAATTAATGTTATTACTAACGTTACTTATTCATAAAATTATTGAATCGATTCTAATCCGAGTTTTTAAAATCGTTTTCGTTTATTTAGTCGATTTTCGAAATTTAATTAAAATGTTAGTTGTAGGACACTTCAACTTGAGTTTAGTCTAATCGTTAACGAGTTTGGGACTAGAACTTAGCTGTAATGTGTTAATTGAGCAACAAAAAAAAAAGGAAAAGGAAAATTAGAACAAAGGGGGGCGAATTCGGGCCTTAGGCACCCCGAGACCCCCAACCCTCCTCTCTCTCTCTAGCAGTCGCTACTCTCTCTCTGTCACCGGCAACCATTGGTCGGCGTCTGGCGTCACCGCCGTCCGCCACGTGTCGCCGGCGAGAGAAGGAGGCCGCAGGTCCCCTGCCCATGCGTCACCGGCCGTCGACCACACCACTCCCCATCTCCCACTTCTCACGGCCAAATTAACCCAGAAAACCCACGCGTTGACCGCCCCAAATTCGCTACCCACGTGCCGGAATCCGGCCGCCCATACCACTGTCAATCTCCTCTACAAATTAGGGGTCAAATTCAGCCCCAAATCAGCCACAATCACCACTCAGTCGAAAGCTAGGGCTTGAACTTTGCAAGCACAAGGTTGGGGTTCGAGTTTAGTGAATTAGGGCGTGAGTTTGCTGCTAATTGAGTGGGAAATTAGGCTAATTCAAGTAAGTGTTCTTCCCCTCCTAAAGTATTATTACATTCGAAAATGTTTTAGCCTAAACGATTAGGCATGTCAGCTTAGGCTTAGTTAATTTCATGGAAACTGTAATGAGGAACTATGCATGTTAAGTTAGATGGAATACATGCTTGAAAATTAAGTTCGAAATGAGTTATGCATGTTTAGATTCGATTCAAGTGAATTCAGTTATTACATGCTTGAAAATACAGTTCGAAATGAGTTATGTATGTTTAGATTCGATTCAAGTGAATTCAGTTAACACATGCCTGAAAGTTCAGTTCGAAATGAGTTGTGCATGTTTAGAATCGATTCAAGTGAATTCAGTTAATGCATGCCTGAAAAGTTGACTTGAATGGTAACTTCGATGTTTAAAAAAAAAAACGAATGCCTTGAATCGTATTATACTAAATGACTTAATTAGGTTCGAATAGTAACTTCGATATAATAAACGAATGCCTTGAATCGTATTCTATTTAAGTGGCTTATTTAGATTCGAATAATGACTTCGATGCAATAAACGAATGTCTAGAATCGTATTATGCCTAAATGGCTTAATTAGGCTTAAAATACAACCTCGAAACGATGAATGGACGCCTAAAATCCATACTTGTCTATTTAGTTGAATTATGCTTATGAAATAGCTTTGGAAATAACATTTGAATGACGAACTAAGCATGTTCATGCCCCTTAACTGCAATACATGAATGTAATCGTGTTTCATCCTTAGTTAGTTTAACTTAGCTTACTAAATGTCCGTTTCAAGTTAAGGTCGCATGAATGTCTATATATATGTGTGTGTGTGTGTGTGTGTGTGTGTGTGTGTGTGTGTGTGTGTGTGTGTGTGGTTATAACCGTTGGTTGCAGCGCACTACTAATTGTTATTTGTTTGTTCGGTAAGTTAAGCATTGGTAAGTTGCGTAAGTTTATGTATCGCTCTTCAGTATATCATAATGATTAGGATACTATATTGTGAAATTGAAACCGAGATGGTAGTTGGATAGTTTAAGGTATAACTATGAGTGGTTCGAGGACCTGTGGTCGATTGCTATGTGAGGAGGGAGTCTGGGTTGTGATTATCGTAATTGTGGGGATTGCGAGGGCGTGTGTGGCTCATTGTGTTGTTGAAATGATTATGAAGTGCTTAAATATATTATGTGCAAATCCCTCCTCTTTTATGTTATTAAGATGCATTATGTGTGTGAAGGTGTTGTTTTGAAAAAGAATGCTTCTCGTCTTTGAAAACAATAGTAGCCATGACTATTAGCAATCAATGGCCTATTTCAGCTATACAAACTTCATTTTGGGAGTGAACTCATTTCAATGGGGGAATCCCTAAAGAATTTGATTAAAAGAAAGTGCGATATATGAAAAAGGATTTCGCTGTGAGAGGCAGCAAAATTATTAGCCGTTATGGCCCATACGCTTTCAATTAGCTAAGATAATGTGCTTCGGACAATATGTTATGAATGATGTTAGCCTAGAGGATAAGTTCTAGTACTAGGAGACGTTAGAAGACCCTGACGACGGTAATGGTCTGATATGTTATATGTAGCCGTCCCGGGAGTAAGAGCTTAGTGTGAGCATTAGGTCTCACTATGGGGTTGAGAATAGATCTCATCCAATCAGCACCCTATAATGATCTTATGCTAGAAGTATTTTTCTATTAAGCTAAGAAAAGCAGTTGGCCTTTGCCATTTTAAGTGTTTCGAAAGGAAAAAAAGTTTTCACGGGCCCTAAGAGGCCATATGGAATGAAATATGAAAAGCTTATAAGGGTTGTTGTACGACCAATACGAAATGAAATCTCTTTTAAAAGAATGAGAGCCTCAAGAGGTTAAGAAAAATGTTTCAAGGAAAGAAAGAAAGTTTTCTATGAATGCTTGATGAAATGATTCTTAAGTATAGTTGAATATGAATTCTAATATCATGTGGCCTCATCCTTTTACTACATTAACCCTGTCTAATTAAAAATGCATGAATTGAGTAAGAAAGTTTCTAGCATGTTAAAAGTTCTATGAATGAAGACATCTCTCCTGAATGAATGAATGTTTGACATGTGAATAGCATACGAGTGTGTCACATAGCTTAATATAATGATTGATAATACATAAATGCTTGATACGTGGTTAGTATGAGTAGTATTGCCTGTAAATGGTTTTGTTTTAAGAGTGGAGGAACACTCGCTGAGTATGTGGTGGCTCACTCCATTTCCTTTCCCCATTTTCCCCGGGTGATGAATGAATGAAAGACCGTGTCTGCTTTCTAGGACTACTAGCCATTTTTGTTCCTGTGAAGTAATGTTTGTGAAGCTGTCGGATTTGTTATTTTGGTTAAGGAAGTGTATGAAACAAGCATGTAGTGGCTCTGGCGGTGTGTAGACCTATGTAAATTATTTGAACAAGTATTTGTAAAGGCATAAGCCTCAACCCCGAGTGTGTGACTCGTGGGGAACTTCTAGTTTATTTTGTATATTGTTGTAAATTCACAGGTACCCCTCAAATTCGCAACACGGATTTTGCAAACGTCGCAGTTATAGGCAGAACTCTGGTAGTTTTGTTCTAGAAATTCCCTAACTAACCTAGAGTTAGGTTGAATCTTTAAAAAAGTCTTTAGTTACAACAGTCTTAGGGGTCTTCCTTAGGAGATCCTGGCGGTGTGACATCTTTCGTGGGTAGAGGGGTGTTACAGAAACGAGACTTCAAAAATCAAAGGACTTGAGAATGGAACAAAGGGGAGACTCGCCCATCTTCCGAAGAGAGATGCAACCATGTTGAAGAGACAATTATCTCAAAAGCAGACATATCTGGGCGGGATTAAATATATGACAGGGTTGCCTGATATTGTAATCATCGTTGATCAACAAGAAGAATATATGGCCCGAATGTATTACTTTGGGGATTCCAACGATTTGTTTAATCGATACAAACGGATCTCATGGATATTTCGAATCCAGCGAATGATGATGCTATAGTTTCAATCCGATTAATCATTAATAAATTAATATTTGCAATTTATGAGGGCCGCAGACGCTATATAAGAAATCCTTGATTCATAATAAAAGCAAAAATTGATTTCGTAAAAAAGATAATATTTTCGGTTACTATTCCTAAATCTAAAAGAAGATCGAAAAATGACTGGGGATATTATGTGATTCATTGGTATCCTAAATAGAAAATTTAAGTAGACAAGTCGAGAAATAGATAAGAGATGGTTGAATCAAAATAATTTCTTTTCAAGTGATGCTTCAGTTAGAGGATAATATGAAAGTTCTATCATACTCAATCAACACACATCAGGGGTTAGACGAGATATCTGATGTGGAAGTAGGCCAACATTTCTATTGGCAAATAGGGGGCCATAGCCAGGTACTTATTACTTCTTGGGTTGTAATTGCTATCTTATTAGGTTTAGCTGCTATAGCTATTCGGAATCCACAAACCATGTAGACTGGCGGTTAGAATTTCTTTGAATATGTTCTTGAATTCATTCGAGACGTGAGCAAAACTGAAATTGGAGAAGAATCTCGCGGAACGATCATCCTCCTTTTCCCGATAGATAGACTAAACCAAGCGAAGGTCTGAACATGAATTCTTCAGTCTTTAAAGCACACCTTGCTGGGCTTGTGAACACCCCGGAGTCATTATTGTGACAAGAGGATATTCTCACTAATCCTTCTTCCTTCGACAAAGACTTTTGCTTGCTTCCAACGTGTGGAAGAATAGGTGAAATTCTATCTGCCAATAACTTTACAATGCACTTTTTTCCTGTGTTGCTTCAAGATATAGGCCTAACATCTTTGACTTTAGTAGGATTGACGACTTTGGGGAAATTGGAAGTGGAGTTGAGTTCTTTTAATACGAACGAAGAAAGATTCGACTTCAAAACATCAAACCCATTTATATGCCAAGTCCTGCCAGCTCCATCCGGGCCCGGAGCTTTCTTGTTTTTCAAAGAGAAGAGGGTAGTGTCAAGTTAAAAATACCGCAAGTGTATGGTGTAGCTGTAGCTAGCACACGGCAAGTATGGGTAATATTCCACAGGGAACTTGGTTCCAATTACTATAACTAATTAGGTTACTCAATCTAGGCGATCACAATTGCTGATTGAGAATTAAACTAAGGGAAATTCTAATGACTAACTAGTAAAATAAGCAGCAGAATGGAAGACACTTAGGTTGGTATTAATAGCACGACTATGCCAGTGAATCAATTATTAACCTTGCCAAATAAACCCAAGCATGCATTACGAGTGGATAGATCGTAGGTTAAGCCTATCTCCTCCCTCTCTCAAGGGTCGAAGACTAATCCTACAACTATAATCACCTATTCTCATGGGACTAAAAGTCGAAGGATTATAAGATATACAATCTCAAATCCTAATTAGAATCTTAATTATTTTCACATTAAAACCCTAAGTGTCTACTAAGCGACACTAAGTAAAGGTTTCGTCTCCCAATATTTCCCTAAACTCCAGCAAAAATGGATGAATGCTCTTTCAAGTATTTCATCGAGCATGTGGCGTGTATAGTAGAAATTGTAAATAAATAAGGGGAAAGTAAGGACTGAGGCTAATCCATAATTCAACAATACATAGTCCGCATTAATCCGAACCCAAGTTGGGAGATTTAGCCTACAATCATATTTCTAACAACAACCACGACATTCAATTCAATAACCATAGCAAACCCCAAAATAATCAAGAACAAGAGAGGAGGATTGAGAGAAAAGAACCTAGAATTAATTGAATGAATTCAAGGTAGAACAAACTTCAATCCAATAGCGTAATCAAAAGTATCAAATTAGAACTCTTAAATGAAATTTAAAAATCACCTAAAGAACAATCTGGGAAGAGAAAACTGAATGGAACCCAAAATGACCCTGAAGGAAAATTTAAATTGCGACGCAAAACGGGGATGGCACGGTGGCCCCATGCCAAAAATTGGCGAAAACCAGTGAAAATTGACAAAGCGGCACCGGCGTGCCACATGGCATGGTCGTGCCCCTTGGCTGGCCGGCCGGGCTTTGTCGGTTTTCCATGGCTTAGATGCTTACCCATGCTTCGAATTATTGGGACTTCCGTGCGACGCATTTGTCGCGGCTTTAAACTCGCCTCCTTGGCACTCCTTTCTGCTAAATGTCGTTCATCTTTCCGTTTCTTCGACAAAGTCCCTGAAAATACCGAAAGATGCTATATGAGTAAAATGTACGCTAAAAGAGGTTAATTCGACCGTTCTCTTAGTAGGATTGAATATGAAAACACTGAGAGAAGGCATCAATTAGGGGCTGTAATTGGGACAAGATAGAGGTTCATCACACCCCAATGCTTATCTCTTGCTTGTCCCCAAGCAAGATTACGCTATGAAAGATCAGGGAGGAGGGTAAACCTCTCAATGCACTTTCTTCAAGGAAAAAGGTGATGAATCAACGAATCATGCTAGATCATGCATTAGGGGCGGCCCAGTCAAGGCGTGAAAAGAAATATTGATAAAACATAAACAATGTCATCTATAAGTCACCCTACCAAATGAGACACACCAAACACCCCAATATTGAAACACATAGTATGATACGACCTTCCTCAACAAATGGTGAGTAAGCAAAACTGGTAGGACCTTACTTTAGGATAAAGTGGAACACTCCTCTCAATGTGTTTGGAATATGTAACAAAGGTGCGCTCAATACTCCAACCGATCAGACAAACTACCATATGCTTGGTAAAATTCTCCACTCTCCACCACTGGATGCAAAATACAAGATGTCAATCATGAGGACTTGCATTTAGGGTTGTAAGAAGGCTAAGGTAAAGAGTGAGAAGTGGAATAATTTAGGAAAAGTGGAGCTATCAGTCAAAAGGCTAGGGAGCGAGAACACTTCCATAACCAACGCTAAGATTACAACTTCACACCACAATTGCAAATCGAGCAACAATCTCACAAAAAACTCAAAGAGGGATCAAACAAGCTTATTATAAAAGTCCCATGCTAACCAATTTATTCGCAACTTCTTTATTTCTCTCTTTTTTGTGTTTTGTCTCGTCTTTTTTTTTGTGGAGAAGCAAAAAGAAAAGATAGAAATGTGGGTAGCAATGGAGACATCAAAAATTAAGTTGCAATCCCCAGCATAAACCACTAATATGGTACCCAAAGTGAAATAACCTCCCAGGCATACCTAACTACCATGTGGAAATGTCGCTCCACTAGACCTCAACAAGGGTGAAGGGAGAACACACAGGCCAAGTGCGTAGTAGATTAGGCGTGACAACAAAAAAAAAAAAAAAAGATGAAAGGCACAAAAGGGCTAGTAAGGGAGTGAGCAACAACGGGTGGCTTTTTAGCTTATGTGGTTATTTGAAAAAAAGATTGCCTCAATCATATTAACACATGCAAATGCTAACTGTGATTTCAAGGAGAGCAAGACCAAATTTCAGAGATGCATCATGGAGGAGTCACACATGAAAGGAAGCAGAGACTATATGTAATGAATAGTCATTAGGCTCAAAAATCTCATAGGTAAACCTGTCACAGTCAAGTGACTTACTCCAACACATGTCCCACTTATCAAAGTTAGTCAAATTAGACCACATGAGTCTCAGGGGTAATTGGCATGCAACATAGGGGAAAGAGACTACGGATGGCAAAGTCAAACATAGTTTTTATAAAAAAAACACACCAAAAACCACACCTCAACACACAAATTAACATGATCGATCAATCATCACCCCTTCCATTTTCATCATAAGAGGGGTTTTCACAAACTAACTAAAAAAAAAACAATAAAACATATAAAGGATAATGAAGAGAAGGGGAGAGATAGTACCTGGAAAGCTTACGTATGCCTAGCTCGATCATTTCTTCTTTTGAGATGTAAAATCTAATTCTATATGCTCTAAGCTACTTGCTCTAATAAGCGAAATATGCAAAAACAACCTAGTGAAACTATATGAAGTCCTATCTATATGATGCAAATGCAAGTGCGTCAACCGACCCAACCCTAAGATCCACGATTTCACCCAAAGAGTGATAAGTGCACCCCCCATGCTTGAGATTTTCATTGTCCTCAATGAAAAAGACGCAAAAAAGAGCAAGGGAAGGGGTAATACAAGGATTGAAGGGTGAAAGGGGAAGGGAAAAGCGCGGGGGTGACATACTAGGTTTTTTTTTTTTTTTTGAAATCGATAAATGCCTTGGGTTGCCTCCCAAGAAGCGCTTGTTTTAGGTCATAAGCTTGACCCTTACCTCAGGAGAGATATGACGGCGAGGTAAGGGGAGGTGGGGTAGTTGAAACATCAACTGGCTGTACCTCCAACACCTCCCCAGGGCTGAAATCAGAAATCAGCATTGCCGATAAAATGTCTGTCTCCCAAGGAGGCCCTCTGAGTGTAGGAGTAGTCAATGGGGGGTTGAAGGGGCAAGGCTGTCATCCTCATATAGGGTTCTGCCACCCTAATCAGTAAGCTCCGCACCCGGGACAGGTGGAGGAGGGGTGGAGAGAGTAGGGCCTGCAAGAGCGGAATAGTCACCAAGGCTGGGAGGTAGCGTGGGTGAAGGAAAGCAGAAAGCAATCCATTCTCCACACATAGTGAAGGTCATGGTGCCGGTTGGTACGTCAATCACTGCCCTTACAATCGCAAGAATGGGCGACCTAAGATGAGGGGGGCTGAGAAGTCCTCATCCATGTCAAGGATGACAAAATCACATAGGATAAGGAACGTGCCCACTTGAACCAGGATATCCTCCAGAATGCCTACAGGCTGCCTGATGGAGCAGTCTACTAGCTGAATAGTCATGCTGGTGGAAGTAAGGTCTCGTAGTTGTAGCTTCTTATAGAGAGACAGAGCGGCATGAGGCTCACGCTAATGCCCAGATCGCAGAGGGCTCTCTCAATCTGTGTATCCCCTATGCAGCATAGAATAGAGAAACTGCCAGGATCCTACAGTTTCGATGGTGATCGCCTCTGTAAGAGCGACCTACAGGATCCGCTAATGGGGACCACTGAAGCATCCCTAAGTTCTCCCTTCTTGGACATGAGCTCCCTCAGAAACTTCAAATGAGCAGGTGCTTCCTTGAGAGCTTCCAGGAAAGGTTTACTGACATAGATTCGACATAGGGTCTCTAGGAATCGCGCGAATCTAGGTTCAAGCTGAGATAGCTTGGACCATGCCAGTCGTTGGGGAAAAGGCACTGGAGGCTGGTAAGTACGAGCGGGAGGTAGAGGCCTAGTCTTCCCAGTAGAACTCAGATTCTCTTTCTCTTCTTCCCCTCTGCTCCTGCAGAATCAGGAACTGGAACTACCTCCTGGAGAACTATCACCGGGCTCTCCTCTAACCCCTCTCCCATCGTGGCGATGGCATTGGCATGACCTCAGGGGTCAGTCTCGGGCTGGCCTGGCAGATGCCCCTGAGGTCGGGACAGGTGGCTCACCTGTTGGGCGATCTGGACGATCTGGGCGTCCATCGTCTTCTAACTGGAGGTCAGTAGGTTGATTGACTCACTAAGAGTCGCGTTGGTCTTGCTTTGGGTCGCTATGAAGCTTTCCATGAGACTCCCCAGGTGAGATGTAGGTTCAGGAGGTGGAGGGGGTGGATTGTAGGGAGCTCTGTTGTGGAAACCGGGTGGCTGGACAGAACTCTAGGGGTGAGGGTTGGGATTTTTGTAGAGAGGGTTCGGGTGACTCTTCCAACCCAGGCTATAGGTGGTACGTTGGGGGTTATTTTGTGGTGATGGGTTGTAATTATAAAAAGCGTTGATGTGTTCAATGCTAGGGGGAGCATTGTAACACTCAACGAAGGTATGTCCCTGTACACCACAGACTTCACAGTATGTATAGGCCCCCATTGATGGCCCCGCAGAAGTGACTGATGGGGTAGCCACTTTATCCAGTCACTGTGCAAGGGCATCCACCCTGCTGGCTAGAAGGGTCACAAAGTCCACCTCATGTTTGCCACCGCCTCTCTTAGGGACGGCCCTCTCATTTGACCAGTGATCGTTGTTGGAAGCTATCTCTTCTAACAAGACCTTCACCGCTTCGATCGACTTGCCTATTAGAGCACCCCTTGCTACGGCATCAACTGAGATCTTCACTGGCCACTCCAACCTATTGTGGAAGGTTTGGATTAGGAGCCAGTCAAGACCTCTGTGGTAGGGGCACTGCCGCTGGAGGTCTTTTAACCTCTCCCAGGCCTCGTAAAGGGACTCGCCATCCTGCTGGGCAAAGGATATGATGTCCGTCCTCAGCTTGGCAGTCTCACCAGGTGGTAAGTACTTGCTGAGGAATGCCTTGGAAAGAACCTTCCAAGTGGTGAACGAGTTGGGCTCCTCGTTCTGTAGCCAGTCGTTGGCTCTATCCTTCAGAGGGAAAGGAAAGAGCCACAGGTAGATCGCGTCGGTGGACACCTCGTTGAGTTTGATGGTGTCACACTTCGCAAGGAATTTGTGAAGATGTACGTTAGGGTTGTCCGAGGGGCGGCCGCCGAATTGACCTCGCTCCATGGACGTCACCAAGGCAGGACTGAGCTCGAAATTGTTACCCTCGATCGCAGGGCTAATGATGGAGAAGGTTATGCCCGATGCTTGCGGCAGGGCATAGTCTCGCAGCACTCTTTAGCCTTGCTCAGCCATCACTATTTCCGCCCTCTTCCTTCTTCTTGCGTCTCCGCCTCACTATCGCACGGTCGCTTCGATTTCAGGGTCGAGTGGGACAAGGTTTTGAATCCCTTGGCTCCTCCTGTGCATATAAAGCAAACACTACCACATCGTAAATAATTTCAAGCAAGAATAAGAAAGAACAAGAAAGTGCAAAAAAAAAGAAAAAGAAAAGCTTAGTCTAGAGTACTCAAATCGGTTCTAATATTGAAAGGCACAAGTTCTCCGACAACGGCGCCAAAAACTTATTGAGTTAAAAACACCGCAAGTGCACGGTGCAGCTATGGCTAGCACACGGCAAGTATGGGTCGTACTCCACAGGGAACTTGGTTCCATTTGCTAGAACTAATGAGGTTACTCAATCTAGACGACCACAATTGTTGATTGAGAATTAAACTAAGGGAAATTCTAACGACTAACTAGTGAAATAAGCAGGAGAATGGAAGACACTTCGGTTGGAATTAATAGCATGATTATGCCAGTGAATCAATTATTAACCTCGCCAAATAAACCCAAGCATGCATTATGAGTGGATAGATCGTCGGTTAAGCCTATCTCCTCCCTCTCTCAAAGGTCGAAGACTAATCCTACAACTATAATCATCTATTCTCATGGGACTAAAAGTCGAAGGATTATAAGATATACAATCTCAAATCCCAATTAGAATCTTAATTATTTTCATATTAAAACCCTAATTGTCTACTAAGCTGCACTAAGTAAAAGTTTCATCTCTCAACGTTCCCCTAAACTCTAGCAAAAATGGATGAATGCACTTTCAAGCATTTCATCGAGCATGTGACGTGCATAGTAGAAATCGCAAACAAACAAGGGGAAAGTAAAAACTGAGGCTAATCCATAATTCAACAATACATAGTCGGCATTAATCCCAACCCAAGTTGGGAGATTTAGCCTACAATCATGTTTCTAGCAACAACCATGACATTCAATTCAATAACCATAGCAAACCCTAAAATAATCAAGAACAAGAGAGGAGAATTAAGAGAACAGAACCTGGAATTAATTAAATGAATTCAAGGTAGAACAAACTTCAATCCAGTAGCGTAATCAAAAGTATCAAATTAGAACTCTCAAATAAAACCTAAAAATTGCCTAAAGAACAGTCTGCGAAGAGAAAACTGAATGGAACCCAAAATGACCCCGAAGGAAAATTTAAGTTACAAAGCAAAACGGGGGTGGCACGGTCGTGCCCCGAGGCACAGGCACCGTGCCAAAAATCTGGCGAAAACCGGCCAAAATCAACAAAGTGGCACCGACGTGCCACATGGCACGGTCAGACCATGCCACTTGGCACAGTTGTGCCACATGGCACGACCAGGCCGTGCCACTTGGCTGGCTGACCGTGCTTTGTCGGTTTTCTGTGGCCCAGCTGGTTACCCGTGTTTCGAATCGTTGGGACTTCCGTGCGAGGCTTTTTTCGCGGCTTTAAACTCGCCTCCTTGGCGCTCGTTTCTGCTCAATGTCGTTCATCTTTCCTTTTCTTCGACAAAGTCCCTGAAAATACCGAAAGATGCTATATGAGTAAAATGTACGCTAATGGAGGTTAATTTGACCCTTCTCTTAGTAGGATTAAATATGAAAACACTGAGAGAAGGGGTTGATTAGGGGCTGAAATTGGGACAAAATAGAGGTTCATCAGGTAGCATTGGAGTTCCCATCCCGTTATGTTATTGCCCTTGTCTAACCTTTTCTTTCTCTTTCCCTTGGAGTGGAAGATTATGAAGATTAAGGCATTTAAGTAAAGCGCTAGTCGCAGTTGCCGTTACATGTCGTTTGAAGTTGGAGTGCCAGGAGGCTAGGGACTACGATCCTGCCGGAGTTCATCTCCTCAAGTTTTGGCAACGAAAAAGGCCTATTTCAATGTAAAGTTTTATACATGTGCAAGAGAAGTTGAAGACATTAGTCTGTGCCAGTCCCCCTTTCAATATGTTTCTAGTTTTAGTCTACTTTTTGTTTTTCAAGGTCAAACTTTCTATAGTCGCATTTCGAAGCTTTCAACCGTGTTTGAACTCATAAAGTGCAGATAGTCGATCAGTCGTTAGAAAATAGTAAACATCTTATAATGCTATGCCTAAAAGTCAGCCCAAAATCCCTAAAAAAAAGTGATGGAAGGAAAGAGAATACGAGGAAAGAGAAGATACGGAGTAAGGTGAAGAATCTTTAATATGCATCGGGTTATTGTATTGGTGGAGCCTTTGAGTTAAACTAGCATAGGTGAAGGGAGGCCTTACAAGGGCTAATTTCCATTACTTTGACTGCCTAGTGTGCTAGCACTATTAGTAGTAAAGATGAATAAGTCAGGCTAATGACTCTTTAACCTCAATTCGACGCATCTCAAAGAGGCGATCCTCTGGCAATGAGTTCCACATCTTCCTTTCTATCTCTTGAAATGAATGCTATCTTGCGTTAGCCTCTCCTTACCTTATGTCATTTACCTAAACAAGCAAAGGAAGACTTCAAAGAAGGTAGAGCTTGAACTTCCTCCTATTCTCCTTCGATACGTGCCTGCTACTGCAGCAGCGTCAGATAATGGCCTAAAAGCAGTACGGATTCGGACATAGGAGTATTAGGAAAATTTTTTTACGCTTATCTTATGTGATTCACCTTTTCATCATGTGAGTCACTTCTGAAATCAAAGTAGTTGGCTTACTTCCTTCTTATTGATGCTTAGAGGATAGGTAGTTACTAATTCTATTCTGCACGAGAAGGATATGCTTGAAAAACCTATTCTAAAACAACTTATTGACTTTCCTATTTGTTCAAAGAGCTGGCAATGACTTTCTTCCCACCCGAAAATTGTAGTAAGCTGGGAGAAAGGGAAAGAGAGAGCCGAGAGCCGGGAACGTAATAAAAAGACCTCGAGCGGGAATCTTTCTCTTTCGTCTATGTACAAGACTACTGCTGCAAATGAAACTTCTTTCCCCGGAGCAGCAACTAAAAGAGAAATGCTTTATTCATCTGCCTCGGAAAAGAGCTAAGCCCGGAAGTCACGTAGCTCTCTTCTCTTTCAATGGCAGCAGCTAGTTTCAGTTCAATGTGAGCTGGATTTCTAAGCACTAGTCTTTCCTTCTTACTCAAAACTCATAGAAAGGAAGAGAGTCAACCCTCGCGGGGTGAGGAAAAAGCCTTTCCCTGGATCCTGGTATGAACTCACAAAAAAGCATTTACCCATCGCCTGCTTCATCTATAGAGCTTCCTGAAGTTCACAGCAAAGAGAGTGGATTCATTCAAGTAAGCCAATCACATTTCCCTTTCGCAAGGCCTAAGTCGTTAAGGTTAAACGAAAGCGGTTGTTAATGCTTGTAGTTTGCGTGTCTGAGATCCATCTTCTGTTTGCGATTAAAAGAACCCCTGTCTGACTTATTCTTTTATCGCAGCTCCATTCTCTAATAACTGAGAAAAAGAAGGTAGCTTTGAAGATAGAGTCTTTGATTTGACGGTTACAGTGGCAAGTGGAAAACAGATCGATCAGCTTTTAGCAGTTAAAAGAAAGTTGTGCTGGCACCTTGGATGAAATCTGTGTTCTTTCTTTACTAAAACAAAGTGACAACGAATGATTGTAATTACAAAATTACATAACTTTTCTTTCAAATGGGACAGAAGATTAAATTAAATCATAACTGTGCCTAACCCCTATTGAAATAAATACCGAAAATACGTGTGTTAGTTTGGCTCTAAGAGGTCTGAACTTCACTACGAGGGCAAGAATTTACTGATCCATTCCACCTGGCCACTAGAACCACTAGTTATGAGTGGTTACTTAAGGAAGAGAGAAGGACTTCATCCAAGGGAACTTGCTACAATGATCTAAGTAATGAAATAACTGGGGTCGAGGATGATTCGACCTATGAATCTGAAGACGAAGAGGTGTGGCTGAACTTGTGCAAGGGAAGCCTTATGAGTGCCTAGCATTAACCAAACCCAAGGGGAAGAGTTATCGTTTGTCCTTCCTGGGATGCTTACTATGACCAGCTGAGACTCTTTTCAGTAGGAACGAACTGAGTCGGTGCTCGTCTACGAGAGGCGCACTCGTATGCCTTTCTTTGCTTCCCCCTTGTTAATATTCTCAGCAAAACAAAACTCTTTCTGTTGCGCAATACAAACCTACTTTAGATCTGCTAGAACATATAGATCCATTAAACTACAAACAAAGAAATTGGTAGCAACAGAACTGTCTCTAAACCACTCAAGCACCTATAATAATCAGTAATAATCAGTCTATCTACAGTACATTGTAGAGACATGTTCAACTCCACGTGTCCGCGAAACAGTTTCGAAGTAGCTTCACGAGTGAATGAAGGTGCTGTAAGCGGTAGTGAATACTTGTTCCATGGAGACAAAGACCTCCGGTGTAAACGTTTCATCATCATAGACTTTTCTCGATGTGAACCCTTTCGATTATTAGTAGCGGGTGGTGAAGTAGCCCTCTTTCTTTACTTGAAAGTGGATACATACCCTTTGATTTGAAAGGATATTCTTTTAGGAAAGGGCGTTAGCCCTTTCTTGAATAGAAGGTAAGGGAGTCAGCCCCTTTCTAAGTAAAGACACATTCCTTGGTGGGAATGAAAAGCCAGTACCCCTATCGCAACAAGGCAGACAGCGAAAACGTGAGCAGCTATAGCATCATTGTTCATCTTCCCCTGCTCCGCTCTTAGAAAGAGAGTCAACCGATGCCTCTTAGTTAATTAACTTAGCTAGCACCCCTCAAACATCTACAGATCGAAGTCGTTCACTTTGAAGTCAAAAGAGCGTATTCTTAAATTGCATTTATTGCAGCTAATTACAAATCTAAATCAGTGAAGTCTGTACCCCAATCCCAATGGCTAAGCTAATTCGGCTCTTAAGCCTGGAGCCTGGAACCCCTAAAATCCGTTCAACCTCACTCTGGCCTTACTTTCGAGCGATTTACTGTACATTATTCTCACCTGCTTTAGCCCGAATGCAAGAGGTAAGCCTTACCTTGTATTCAAGGTCTAAGTCTCATCCTTACCGGACGCTTCGTAGGCAAGAGGAATGTTATAACCGTCACTATATGTGATCTTGCCAATTATCATGATGTTGATCTCTCTTAGTTCTACTCAAAGTGGAGAAGCTTCAGCTGACTTGACTAAACCTTTCATTCGCGAAAAACCTGGGAACATCACCTCGGGGAGAACCCAATCGGTCTGCATCTGCTTGACGCATTGCCTTCACCTTGAAATGGATTGGCTGCGGTAGCGGTTCCCTCTTTTTTTCGGAAAGAAGTTCGATCCATAGTCTTTTGCCTCGTATCCTGTAAGTGATTGGAGGTAGAAAACGAAAGGCTAAGGGAGGGTATGGGACTAAAGGTCAGGGTCTTTCCCATCTTATAGCATGGTCGAAGAGCTGGCTTCCAAGGGGGTCTGGTCCTACTGACTTGACAACTGGACTGGACTTGCCTATTGTGTATGTATAGTGGACATGAGCAAAGTTGTGAACAGCATATTCAACACCTGTTCAGGCCGATGACGAAGGCTAATTGAAGGATTTCTATAAGAAAAGACAGCTAGCTTAGGCGCTTCACAATCTGATTACGATATGAAGTGGATTAGCCAATACCAGTCTATATCGTGCTGTTGCTATCAACGGCTGAAGGATGAGTATAAAGACTGAGAAAAAAAAATGGGGACTGATAGAAAAATCAATTATTTAGACACAACAAATAGGAGAGGAGAGCTTCTGGACATATCTTTTTTTTTCCCAGCTGATCAGGAAGCCAACAACCAAAAGTTATTTTTAGAGCTCTAAGTCTCCCTTTCAATTCGTACAAGGAGGAAAACTTATTATCGAGTTGGGAGGGGGAAGGAAGTAGCCTTTCGACTGAGAAGTTAAGGCCTTGAATGACGGGTTATAGGCAAGCTTTAGCTTGGTTCTTTTCTCAATTGATAGAAAGATGGATTAGAAAAGAGTGTTTTGAACCTTGCTCACACAATGCCTATGTGGTAGCGACCGATAAGTACCGGCACCATTAAGTGGGGTGCATCTACTGGGAAAGCGTCCAATTGAACATGTCCGATGCTTCATAATACTGGTCCGCTACGTTAGGTGTGTTACTTATCATACGAATTAATCCCCACCTGATCTATTGCTCATAATGAAAGAAAAGGGCTTAGCGGGCCGTTTCGTGCGTAGTAAAGAGAAAGGATAACTCTTCTGTTGGTTAATGCCTATTAGCATTCCACCTTCGCTTCCTCCATATGAACGCAATCGATTTGTTTGGCGTAGTTGACATTAATGTGCACTCTTTTTTTTAATCTGAAATAAGGAAGAAAGAGCTCCTACCCGCAATCAGGAATGTGCACCTGGAACTCCGTCACCTTGGGATCAAGAAGATCGCCGTCTCCACCACCTTCTCTTTCGTCAACATCATCACGACCCCGTCCTCCGCCACGTTCCAAGAACCGCTCGGCGAGATCATAATCAAGCCCTTGTTTCAGTTCTTGGATGACATCAACTCGTGTTTCTTGGTGAATCTTTATCCGTATAACATGTACAGGATAAACTCCGAGATGTAGTTAGGGTTTGCTCTCTTTCTTCAGCACCCTTTCCATTTTAGGGAAGATTTGGCGATCGAAATCGAAGGATTCTCTTTGACATGATTAAATATGCGGTGATCACGTCCTTGGCGGTGGCCGGCCACGAGAATATTTCGGTGGTGGTGTCATGATTAAAGCAGTACTGAGCTACTTCAAATGGATCGGAGGCATTAACTTCACAGAAAGCTGCTCTTCTTATCTATAAGAGAAAGAGACCTTTTCTATTCTACTTGAAGTAAGTAAAGCTTTCAAGGTGCGAAGCAATGCTGAAGAACTAATGGGAGGACTTTTCCCTCACTCAAACCTTAAAGCTCCGTCAGTCCTTCACCACCCGATGACCCCCCGGTTCAATAGGCTTGGTTTTCAAAAAGACAACGTAAAGATATGGAAAAATCGTTAGTTAGATCCGATCTATTCCTTTCTACTGTCTTATTTCAGTCTGCTGTTGGACTCTACTCCAGCAATGCTCGAAATCGCTGATGTGAAGTTCATTGATGCAAGATCTTTTCTCTTATTCCCTCTTGAAATGAGTGCATAAATTGCTAATGTGTGGTGAAAATGCTTGTTTAGTAAAGACTCTAAGACGAGCTCACTGAGACCGATGACGCCTTGACTTCTGCCGTGATGGAAAGCAAGTCTTCCAAGGGCAAGCCTAAAACTATTAATATCAGATCGATTATTGCACGGATATCAGGCCTAGTCAAGACCGTCTCAAAAAGACGAGTGATCATTATTCTATTTCGTCGCCTTCATCACCGCTTACAGGCTATGAAGTAGTTCTTAATTCCTACTAAGAAGCGGTTGTGAGGTGATAGTTTTCCACCCACGGCATTGGCCTACTTACTTCTCCAATCTAGATGCGCGTCATCGTTTGCTGTCAACGCGTTATGGGAAATATCCTATGATCTTCCTAGTTGTTCTGCTTCTGCTCCGTGAGGGGAATGGCAGGCTGACGAGTGACTATTCATCATTCGAGATAAAGATCTTTGAAATAATCTCCTTTCAAAAAGGGGCTAACTCAAGAGCTCTATTCCATAACCAGGAGTTGTGGCGAGTGTGATTTCCGATGCTTGATTGAGTTCGATTGCTTGCCCGGAAAGAAGAATTGTCGTTGACTAAAGTGTCAGTGGTTGTAAAATAAGAGGAAGACGAGTTTTATGACTCATTTGCTTGGTCGCCCATAACAAAGGTCACAGATACAAAAGGGTAGGAGCGCGCTTTTCATAGTAAAAGAATAACTGTTCCTCTTGCTTTCAATAGGCTAAAGTTCTCTTAACTTATTTAGTTCTTCCCTGAAACGAAGGACTTGAGGCTGTGTGTTTGTACTTTTTTCTTTGTACTGTTTTATCTCCTCAGATAGAGGCAAGTCTAATCTTTTTTTCTTAGAAAGTGTCAAAATCTAGTTCAATACCGGAATCGCTACTTTGGTTAAGCTGGTAAGAGTTGGGGAGCTCTAACTTTCTATTTCAAAGGAGTCAGCTGGCTGTGCGAGTTACCTTCTTCGCAACTCCACTAGATGACACGGCATTCAAGTTTTAATATAGGCCGGCCGTAGAAGTGATGGTTCCTTAGAACATGATCGCGGCAACGTAGACCTAAGTGGTCCTATTGGTTCCCTAGGATCCAAGTAGTTTCGTAGCCATATTCACCGGGAAAAGTGCTGCGAAGCGCAAAAGCATATCGAGAGAGCATATGACGAGTGTAGTGGTCTATACTGGTCTTCAAACTTTACTGCAAGCGTCTGAATGAGCCCGAAGCAGAGAGGTAAAGGACATTTGCTAAGCAAGCAGAAAGAGTGAACGTATCAATAGCGTCACCTTAAGAAAAGCATCCTCTTAATGCCTTCCTCAGAGAAAGACCTTGACTATTTTTTGATAGAGGAAGGCTTATCTCAAACCCGAACCCCCTATGATAAGGGAAAGATTCTTCGGGTAAGTCAAAGAGAGCTGGGGGAAGGATAATTCCTACAGCTTGTGCTCAGGCTTAGTGGTGGGTAGAGTGTAAAGACACTGACTTCTTTTAATGCTCTTTCGGATTTATATTACATTAAGCTTTCGAAAAACCTTTTCAGTTATTAGGAAAAAGCAATCGTCAAGCTTTGTTCTCTCGGGCGCGAAACTGACGTTCTACATAAGGTCGTTAACGCGAAGACCCTTTAACGACACGTTCTGTCGTCAGCGCACTAGTTGAAAAGGACTTACTAACCAACAACAACAAACAATTTTAGTTAAACTCAAATCAGGACTGCTGCTTCACAGTGAGTGATGTATCATTCATTTCAAAACCAAAGGGATCGCTGCATAGTTAGTGTGGATACGATAGCGCTGGTCTTGACGGCACGAGAGCTTCATCTCACCGGAAGGGTCTTTTCCTTTGCTTGCGGAAGTGACCCTGCTTGCTATTCTATCACCCCTCGCTCAGCCTGACGAAGTGCGGGCTCCTTCATCAGGAGGAGATGGATGCGGCGGGAAGAAAGGATAGATAAAAAAGGAGTTTATTGTTGCAGTAGAAAATTCAACGAGATATGATGTGCCGCTCCAAGGATTGTGGTGGTTCAATGGCAGCAACAACCTATTCTCCGATCTCCAATCGGGTGCATTAAATTCTTTATGATCGAACTATCTTTGTCAGTGAAGTAAATTCAGTAAATTGCTCCGATCTAAGTGATCCGCAATCTTCAATGTGAACCCCTACTTGCATAGATTTTAGAATAGCCCCCTCCTGTCCCTGGAACAGCAATTGAAAGTGAGAATATGCTGCTAGAGGAAGGCCCTCACTCAAGCAGCCTATTCTTGCCTTCACATCCTGACTACACCGCCTCCCCTCTTTGGCTGGAAAAAGAAAAGAAGTTAACTGTCCAAAAGAGGCAGACATCTTTGGAGATTGATGCTTTGATGGGGATTTCTAAACAATATTCATTACCTTTCCTTGCCCGTGTGGTATCAGGCTATTGCCAAGTCGCTGAGGAAGAAGAAGCCTCGATATGCCGAAAAGCGGAGGCCCACTATCTGTTAGCATTGTGATTTGGAATCGATTCTTTTTCAACTACCCACCCTTTCTTTGAACCTTGTCAATGATCGAACTTAAAGATATAAACTGAGTGCCATCTGATGAGTAACTGAGAACAAGGGAGAAGGATATGGAAAGGATGAAGTAATGAAAGAGGAAGTCATTGCTAGTAGTAACGACTTATCACGATCCATTGGTTTATATAGAATCCATGTCCTAGGTGTATCAAGAAACATTCTTTTCACTAAATGTATATAATAAAATAGAGTGAAAGGGTCCACTCTAAGAGGGTACTAACTAAAAAAAGAGTCCTCTCCGAACCGCAGGAGATAGTTTCCAATCATACGGCTCACCAACTTCAAAGGCCTCTATGGGAGGCTCGCTCCGGGCAGGTTCAGATCACTTATAATAGAGGGCTCCACGAAGGAAGGGCTTGGGTGTTGAGCGTTTTTAATATGATTTTGAAACCGTCAAAGTTTGATGAAAAATGCTTGACAAAAAGGAACGCCTCTTTTCAACTGGGAAATGCTTTTCTCTTTTGTCCACTTTCTCTATCCCCCTCTATCAAAATGATCGATAAGGTCACTTCAATGACTTCTTATTCCCGTGTTCCATCTCTTCTATCTCTGCCCTGCACGTTGTCATGTATGTTGAAGAAAGGTATGGAACCCTGTAGAGAATGAAGAAGGGCCAAGGATCTTCCTCTCAACAGTCCTTTTCGAGGCTCCACTCTCTCCCCTTCAAAAGTAAGGCCCCATTAGCCTGGGTGAAGTACAGGATAAAGAGTAGAAGCAAGCTACCTTAGCTCCACCAGGCACTGGACAGGGGTTAGCTCCGTAAATGTGTAGAGCCAAGTGTAGCATGGTGTAGTAGTAGGCACTTCTAGGCCCCTTCCCTGCTATGGATCACTCCAGTGCTTTGGGTACTACGAACCCTCTCCCATCCACATTGCAGCAAAGCCGTTTCATAAGCGAGGCGGCTAAGTGCAGTTCTTTGAATCAAATGTTGAATGAAATTGATTCTTTTTTAGATATCACAATCAAATCGGATGGGATAGATGGATAGATCTATCTTTTTATTCATATAGATTCTTCAAGCCAATTTTCTATTTCAGTAGCGTAGCAAAAGAAGCCCCAAATCCTTGATTTGGCCAAGAAAGACTGCACTGCTTTGGGCCCAGGAAGCGAAGGGAATGAGCTCGGATACTTCTCTTCCACACTTCTTTTTTCTGTGTCCGTTCCGTATACGCTTTGCTCTCTTCTTGTTCTTCATTAGATAGTTTGTTTGCATGGACTTTGCCGTTCTTTCCTAACTAAAATAGAGAAAAGGTTGTATCACATTGAGATGTCGATACGTTTTCTGCTCTCAATTAGATGGGGAATTTTGAACCTCTTATTTGTTGTTACTAAACAACCCTTTATCTTTATGAATTGAGACCCAGCTCACGTCATTCCAACAACCGGCGGGGAGCACCTCAGTATACGATCATGCGTAGTAACTGGGAGTCCTATTACACCTAAGGCCAACTTTAATTCACCAAACCAAAGTTCATCTCGTGTAGTGATTGTGGACTCGTACGAAGATATTGAGTAGACGGTTGATGTATCAGACTCAACCTTATCTTTCGTAGCATGCATTCTCATCCATGTCGTAACTGATTCGGTAAGCTACGTGTTCAGTGCACGGAGAACTGACTTACTCGTGGCAACCTTCCGGCCGCCCAACAACCTATAACGCTAGTCACTACTCCCACTGGGCTAAGAAGTAAGCCCTACAACCTAAAGCGGCGAAGAACAAATAGAATTTACTATAAAAGCCGGCTAATGGGGGTATACCTGCGTATGAGAACATAGTAATAGAGAAGGTAATAGCCGAAATAGGATTCGTTTTGGCTAGAGCACCCAAATCCGCTATATATTTAACACAGGTTTGCCGTAATGCTGAAGCTATAGCGAATGCATCTATTGTCATTGATGCATAAATAAAGAGACCAATTAGTAGTGATTGAACTCCTTCTATGGTTCCACATGAGAAACCAGTACGAATATAACCTACATGTCCAATTAAACTATGAGCTAGAAGTCTTTTGACTTTCGTTTGAGCCATGGCGGCTGATGCTCCTAAGATCATAGAAGCAATACTGTAGAAAAAGAAGATTTGTTGCAATGTAGTTCCATAGGAACTATAAATAAAAAACACGTAAAATATTAGCAGAAATAGAAATTTTAGGTGCAATAGAAAGGAATGCTGTAACCGAGGTGGGTGAACCCTCATAGATATCAGGTGCCCACATATATAGAGTCGAAAAAGATATTAAGTCCGAAAGGGAGGGGGGTTTTCTGTTGGACTCAAGAGATGGAATAGATGGGGCCCCAAAAGTGAAGAATACGCCGCTTCACACAAAAGGGAACGAAGAATTCTTAACGAAAAAAGTGCTCTCTGAATCGAATGTAAAAGTACTTTTCCATCAGACGGCTATTCCCGTAACTCCACTCTTGACTTGGATTATTATTAGATTTACTCACACAAGGGCACAAGAGGGGGGGGTTAATTGTGTCTACCAGTTTTTTCAGTTTTCTCGAAACACTTGTCAGAACAGTTTGGAACGCATGCTTACAGTAAAGCAGAAACAAGTATAATTGCAGAAATAGTAAAGGAGACACAATATTTTTACGTGAAAAACCACCTCTGGCCCAACTAAGGTGTAAAAACCACAACCTACTACTATAGGATTTTAGCAACACTTTCACTAAACGGGCCGAACACGTTACAACCGTAACACACGTACCTTAGTCTACCCAAGACTCTCGTTACAAACACACATCCAAAGTCTCCCAAGACTTGGACAAATACTCACAGACACAACGTCCATACGTCCCCTACGGGCACAACGTCTAACGTCTACCAAGACTTGGACAACCTCTTATCACGATGACGGAAAAGAGATAAAGAACACCTTACTTGAATGCTTCTAAATAAGCCGAGTGTAAGGTACAATACAACTCCTATTATGCTAATAATGAAGACTCGATTAAGCACTCTTTGTGAAGGTTTTTCTCACAGAAAAATTCAGACTTAGAAAAGCAATTTTAGCACTTGAAAATCGTAAAAACCCTGAGAAAAGTTAAGGGAATCGGCCGCTTAAATAGTGGGATAAGTATGCTTGCCCTGCAAGGATGAGAGCAATCTCCTCTTTTCTTAGTCATTCCCTAATCTGAGAGTTACCAATCTTCCCTATAGGATAGGATCAAATATTTGAAGGATATTTTTTCCTTAGGAGATGAGATCAAATATTTAAGAAAGATATTTTTTCTTAAGCGGGATAGGATTAAATCTTCTCACCAAATATTTGGAAAATATTTTTTCTCTTAAACAAGGGAAGAAATAGTTTTAGATTTTGACTGACATAAATTAATTCCAATTGTTTCTTGAAAAACGTCAGTCCAAAATCCTTTTAAGAAAAATGTTAAAATTCAAACTTTTATTCCTAGCCTCAGAGCACTTCAGACCTAACCTCTTGGACCTATTCTAAGATAATGTTCTGAAGTACTTAAAAAACCTTTCGAAGCAAACGCTAAGTCAAGACCTTCTAATTAGCATATTAACAAGAATCTAAAAAATAAAACCCATACTAAGCCTAAGACTCTAGTTATCAGCTTAACTCCTTGGATATGATTTGGATGTTCCATGCGATGCTCCATGCTCTGCGTTCGAAACTGTTCTAAGGCAATGTTCTCAGACTTTTGTTATCAGCTGGGCTCTTTGTATATGTATCGACTTTGATGCTCCATGCTCATTCAAACCGCTCCAAGTATTTTTGGATCCTGTCTCAGCACAGAACTCAAGCACAACATACTGGCTGGCCCATTTGGATTGTTATCATCAAAACCTTACACATTAATTGGGTCAACAATTATATATCCAAAATGGTCCGCTCTCGGCCATTCCACATGCTGCCTAGTGGAGGGGTGGTTATTTGAAGTGGATTCTCTCTTTTGTAGTAGATGGCCAACCTGCTGGTCTATTGACTAAGAAGGGAGCGGACGCAACAGCGCTTTCCCATGCCAAGCCGAAATTTCTTATTCAAAAGAGCAGGCAAAACCCAAAGGCTACTATCCCAATAGGCCACCGAGCGGAACGAAAACTAGACCATGGTGGTCGATGTGTTCCCATCTTTTTTTCGAAAGATGTACATTCTCGATCTTCTTTGTTTTCGATGAAAAAGAAAGAAAATCTCGATCTCCGCATTAGAGAAAGCATTCTTTTATCATAAGAAAGTGGGCTCCCAGCCATACTCAAATAGGGAGTGGGTTTGGTTTGAACATAGGCTCAAACATGACAAGAAGGGTCAACGCTATGCCATGTATTCAATAAAAAAGATTGAAACCTGCAGGGATGACAAAAACAGGGCGCTTTCCTGTGTTACACTGAAAAAAAAGGGCTAACAAAAGTCTTATAGCCAGTTTCTTCCTTCCGCACCCACCTAAGCCTAGCCCGCGTTAGAAGAGAAGAGACGTAAAGTGGGAAAAGGCAGAGGAAGGGGGAGAAGCATCTTATTCTCAAAGCGAGACCTTCCGGATCAGAGAAGCATTTGGAATAGGCTCCGCATTCATTTCATTGGCAGAATGGCTCCGATCCATTCGGGCCTTCAGAGAACCCAATTCGAAATTTGACTTGATGAATAGATAAATCTATAAAAGATAGATAAATGAGAAATATATTTTTCTATGACGAAAAAGAAAATAGAAAGAAAACGAGCAGATAGATCTTATCCCCAATATCGAACACTCATTCTTTGATATTGATAGAAAGATCTTCGTCAAATTTGTTTAGAAGAATAGAGCTTTGCCATTTTTTTAGGAATTCTTCATATCCAAGGTAGCTTACCGCAAGCACCCCACCCTATACGACTAGTTGGGGGGCCATTCGCCCTTTGAATAGAACAAAAGGAGCCTGCTTCAGATCTTTGCGACCTCATCACTAAAATGAGTGCGTAAACTTCTTTTTTAGTCATTGGGCGGAGCGCACCTTTGGTACTTCGGTTGTGTGAGTTCTTTGATGGTGACTTCTTTCCTTTGGTAAGGTGACGAAAGGCTACTTCAATGACGGAAATAACCAGAAACTCTATGGGGTCACCTTTGAAAGAGTTTGCCAGTAACCGTCACTCCCGGATTTTTCTGTGGTCGTGATGCTGACTGAATCCAATCCATAAACCCGGAAACGAAACCTTTTTCATTCCCTTTCGTCTTCTGGGTCTTAAAAGTAGGCATACGAACCACTGACACTTTGCCTGTTACTCTTTTTTTTTTTTTCCACAAAGCAAAGAAGAAGGTAGAATAGAGAAAGGAAAGGGACAAGGGCGGTGAAGCTTGGTGCGAAGGCTGCTAGTTCAGGGTAGGGTACAGTACTAAAGGTCCTCGGACTTCCAGGCGGTTTTTCTTTTAGGCAGCTGTTTACCGTTGGATCTCACCAATACAGCCTCCTATAGTTTTCGATACCAAGATATCTATTTTTTCTTTCCTCGTGTGCAGGAAGCACACCAGCAGCGTGCATTGCATGATTCTATTGTGTTTTTTGCACTTGACTCAGTGGATAATTGACCGGAAGAGAACTTCAATTCGCCTAGCCAGCAGGCGAGCGGCGTGCTTATCTTGTGTGACAACACTATAGAGCGAGTGGCTCTTCTAGGCCGGCAACTGTGTGACAACACTACAGAGAAAGCAGCACTTTCGTTTAACATGCTATGGTATCAACGCCCTTACGAGGTCGTGATGAGTTGCACGCGCTCTAAGCCCGGTCCACGCGCGGTTAGGAAGATTAGCCGCAATCTGAGCGGTACCACCCACCCTACCCCACCACTTATAGGCAGTCGTCTGTTCTACAGCCGCCTGAAAAGGAACTATAGTGATCTTGAATAGGCATCCTATAGCAATAAAAAGAATCCCCATAAAAATACCACTAGATTGAACATCGGTGATTTCGTGTCCGGTCAAAATCTTGGCTAATTGATCGAAGTGGGTAGCTCCAGTAGACCCATAGATTATGGAACAAATAGGGTGGGTAGGCCCAAGCACCAGACTACATGTATAGATGTGAACCCCCTCATTACCGTACGTGCGACTCTCACCGCATACGGCTCGCATAAAGACTCAACAATCCATCCCTTGCCTTTTCTTCCACCTTTCCTCTCCAATCCTCGATCAAACTTGCGTTCTCCAGGCGCGGGTGGTCTTTCCTTCACCTATCGTATGTATCGTTCGTCCTGAACCAAGGTAAGTTATACTTGCGAGCACGTGCGTGCAGGAAGGCCGACCATTACATAAGCATCAAGACTATGATTACAAGCTTGACGGAAGCTACTCGCTTCTATTCTCATTGGGATTGGATACAGATGGATAATCTATAGATCGTAGTAGATCACTAACCTCTCTAACTAACGTATGATACAATTTCACTTCACGACACTGCCAAAAGAAAGGGCTTCGCTCGGTTGACCTTCCGGAGCTGAGGAATGCCTTCTTTCTCTTTAGTCTACAACTTTCTTCTGGGAGAGGCAGGAGTCGAACCTACGTAGAAAAACTTCAACAGATTTACAGTCTGCCGCTTTTAACCACTCGGCTACTCTCCCCTTCCCGGGACGAAGCTCAGGTTGACAGAAGGAGGTCTTTTAGAACCTGAATCAATAAGCTTATTGATTTTCAAGAAGGAAACTAAGACGTCACCCGATGCTAGCGTTCTGGGGGAATGACATCATTTAGTCAGTTCATAACAATCTCTGTAAAGCAAGGGGCAAAGCTTCGTAGATAGCTTCCCTCTTATGTAGTCGTCGGCTTTCTTCCCCAACCCCCCTTCGTCGCTTCTGGTGAAGCTGCGAGTTCATGAGCAAGTGAATGAACAAGCCAGCGAGCAACGAGTGAAGTGACTGAACGAGCCATATTTCGGTAAGGGAGGGGTAACCGTCTTTGTTTTCTTCCCTTATCCCCTCAAAGCTCCTCTCTCTATAGGGGCGCTAGCACTTTACTAACAGAAAAAAAAAAAGAAAGTCGCTGACTTCTGCTGAGGGAAGCTGCGAGCCTACCCTTCTTGAGCCTACTTAAATAGCTTACGCGTACTAAGCCTAGTCTACTAAAAAAGGGCTACAGCAAGCAAGCTTCCCTACTTCGTTTGTTGTGGGTCGTGCCTTGCCTTATCGCAGGCACTGAATGAAATGAGTGGAGATCTTCCTTCCTCCTTGCGTCTTACCTTCAACTTCGTTGTCACTAGTGGCGAAGAAAAATTCGTAAATCTTACCCGCCTTAAGAAAGTTCATTCTACAAGAGGGTGGCAGAGCTTTAGCCATGCCATTAGACCATATCCATCTATCCTACCTAAACAGTAAGCCTTTTTTAGTTCGTTCTTCGAATGACGCTAGTAGAGACTAATTCCTTTTTTAATGAAGATACTACTTCTGTCTGCCCATTCATCCCCAGTGGATCCTTCTTCCCCCTAAGAATTGAATGAACCAAGTTCACCTATATGAGAGTGAGGAATAAAAACCAACAAGAAACTTCCCACTTTTGATGTCCCACAATTCTACGTCTTTAGAAATGGCTACGAAGGATGGGGGTCACTAGGTCAGAAAAGCGAGAAAATGAAATTCTCCCTAAGTAGGATTCGAACCTACGACCAATCAGTTAACAGCCGACCGCTCTACCACTGAGCTACTGAGGAACAACGGACTGTCGGAAGCCGACTCTTGTTCTTTGGACTAGCCTAGTTTAAAAATGGCTTCGTCACTTTTTTCACATACACCGAGGAAAAGTTTACGATAGCAAGCCCCTGAAAGGCCGGAGAGACTCCAAGATAAAGGGGTGGTAGTCAACCATCCACTTTCGAGATTCATATTGATCAATCGATCTTCGCGTCCTTGCAGTTCACTAAGTAGACTCACTCTACCTATAGTCGTACTTTTCCTGCCAAAAATTGATCACTTACTTCTCATCTGCGGAGTTAGCAGGTATGATAGAGTCTCCTCTCTGTCTGTCTCTCCGAGTGACGACTACTAAGTAGCACTTCTGCTATTTAATCATAGAATTGATTCCGATTAGAAAAGGCCAAAGTAATTTGATGTTTTCAGTATCTAACGATACCCTACATTCAAAGTCAAATAGCTTCGAGCCTATAACGAAAAGCGTCAGGGTGAAGGTTCGCGCTTTTGATTGCAGCTAGTTAGTCAAGCTATAACGGGCAGGACCTGTCATGTTGTGCTAGTCTCAATCTCGCTTGGTGGTGCCGTTCTCGATGATTGTTGACTCAACATTGATTTCGTCCTTGACCAAATCCATCGAGTCTTTGAATTCACTATAACACATTGTTCCGCCGCTTATCTCATTACATGCTTCTTGTTTCTTCAAATTGGTTCTGCGTGTCAGTCAGTCTTCATTCACCATCAGAAGAGGGAAGAGCTATCACTTTAGGTTAGGCCGGTCTCGTCATTCACGCAATTTCCTCGTCCATCGATCGCGCAAGTACATAGGAAGTTAGCACATAGCAAACGAAAAAAGCGTTCATCCTCGATTCTCTTCCCCAATCCAAATTTCTATCCATCCATTTTTGTTATATTCATTCGGTCAAAGTCTCCATGGCCTTTTCAAACCCTTCTATGGAGAGGCCCACCATGTTGTACGGAATCGGCGAAGACCTTGAAGTACACGTCCTCGAGGGCAGCATTCATGGCAATCATCACGTCATGCTCTCTTTGACATGGTCTGGCTTTTTTCTTAGTGTTGTTTAATAGATGTCGAATGCTGCTTTTCCCTGTCCGAGAATCTCCATCTGCTTGAAGTGGGTGAGCGTTAATCCTTATGTTAGGTTGGTTGTTCAAAAGACTTTCTTTTCACCCCTTGCATTTTCATCGTTTTGAAAGCCTGGACTCATTCTTATGGAGCCCTATTTCAGGTGCAAAGCCGCTTATATAAAGAAAGACCTTTTTCTCTCTCATTTCTCATTTTTTGGATTGAAAGAGGACAAGCGCTATCCATTGAATAAAGGGAGGGTTTGCTACAGCGATTCGGTCGGTTCCCATTCGCCTGCTCTCCTCATAGTCCATTAGTGATTAGGGAGGTAAACTTAGAGGGCGCCCGCCTCCTCTTCAGATGTGTCCTCGACAGCCTGGTGGTTATTCGGTTTCTACTTTTTGGGGCGAGAGTATAAGGTCGTTGGGGTTTCCTTTTCTTCAACCAATTCGGTTGTGTTAGCTTTGGTCTAACATTTTTTTCTTTTCTGGTTGGACAAAGATGGATTAAAAGTAAGATAGATTCATTTGAGTTCTTCTAGTACAGGACCTTCGATCGACCATACGGTGCATTCTACCCTTCCAAATTTGATTCCATTAAAGTGTAACATAAAAGCTCCTTCTTATCCTTGTTTTTTTTTGGTTTGACAGTTCCGTTGTCTGTGGATTTTGAACAAACAAAGGAAAGCCCCCTTCTACTATGCCATTTGATTGATTTTCTTGTTTGAAAGTGTTGTTCGCTACTCTCCGAGGCCAACGACGGGGTCGAACCGTCATTCCAGGATTTGCAGTTTGATACATTTTCATTATGTTACCTAGCTAAACTCGCCAACTCATGTGTAAAAAAAAGTCAAATGTTCTTCCTTCCCCGCTCCCTCTTTTTCTACATATGCTGCGGCGAGCGGAGCGCTCTATATGACCAGCGGCGGGTTACCAGAGAAGAGGGGACAACTTCTTTCTCCCTTGCCTTGCTCAATCCTCCTTTTCTTCTTTCAAGTAGTAAGACTCTTCACTACTGGTACAGAGGCCAAATAAAAGGCTGCTCATCTAGCCCAGCGGATCCATTGTTTATGCGGCAGTGCGTTTTTTTGAAGTCTGCCCCCTTCTTTTTGATTTTCAGGGGGTCAAACTAAAAAAAACATTGTTCTTCCAGCTGGTAATTCTCTTCAAGTTTTAGAACATCCAAGACGCCTACGTCTAGTATAAACTAAAAGCTAGCGCGCAACGGCTTTTCAACCATTGTTGCTTTTTGCTTGCAGGCTCGAAAATTCTTCTTCCGCCCTTTCCCAACATGCAAGAACTAAGTCAAGGCCCCCTTTTCCCTGTCTTCATTTTGATTAATTCTCTTTTTTTTGCGCAAGCGACAAGCGCTTGCCTTGTTGTGTTGTATTCTGTGATCTTCTGCTTTAGTCTGTGTTTTCGGATAGCCGGGATTCGACGTTGTTGATTTCCGATTGAATTTCAATGTCAGCTGACGGTTTTGGGCGGCCTATCTGGTTAGTTCAGATATCATTGCTGGAAGCTTCTACGATTGTTCGGCTACGTACTCTCCGTCCGCCTATCTCATACTCTCAAAGTCGATTTAGAATTTTTTTTTTCATTCTTGCATCTTTTTTTCTATCCATTGGTCGGGTGTGCTCCTTTGAGGTATGCCTTTCCAATGGGTTATTCCCTTATTTATCTGCATCCGCACTGCGTTAAAAAATCTTTGTCTTCTATCTCTTTTTGCAACGCAACAAAGAAGTCTAACAGTTTATCTCAACATCTGTCTTTGATTTTTAGTCATTGATCTTCTATATAAAAGTAGGGAGGTCTGCGTTCACTATTAAGCCTAAAACGCTCGTCCATTCTTTTTAATATTCATTGCCTCACTTCGATCGCCTTACGCTGTTCGACTAAACTCGTTGGCTTTGCATTGGTCGAAACCCGATTTGAGAATGTCCTTTCATAGATTCACTAAGTCATCGCCAGCAATCAGCTCTTATCCTTTGGCGTCAAGACAAAGGGTTTGAAGTGAAGTCCAAAAACTTTCTTTATTTTCATTGGAGAAACCTACGACAAGGTTTTACACATAGGGCAAACTGCTTTCTTTATCTTACTTGCTGTTAGTCTATGACGCGTCTTTCAGTTGGCGTCCGCCCCGGGGGTTAGGTTAGACCGCTTGGGTTAGATTTTTTTCTAGTGAAGAAGGCGGTCAATGTGTCAGCCATTCTTCTCCCATTAGACTTGTCAAATTTTTTTCTCTTTTTCCTTCTCTCTTCCTCATATTTATTTGATAGGAGCAGAGAATGCGACTCTATCAATAACTTCTTTCAAGTAGCAATTCAGTTTGAGCTTGGAAGCAACCTGCTATCTATTAATAGTGAGAACAGACTGCTATTGGCTTCTTTGCCTATCTATTCTACTATGGTCGGCTTGGAGACATCAGAGAAAGACCATCATCTCTATCCCGGTGCGATCATAGCTTCATTCATTCGTTGAACCTTGGGGATAACCATTAGCATTGAGGTCAATTACCACACCACCTCTATCATACATACCACATTACACGATGTGAGAGTGCATGGTCAATGCACACCTAAAGCGCCTATGTTCTGCTTGCAGCCAATACAACCACAACCTAAAAAGACGAGATTCAACTATACGAAGCCCCGCTGCTGGTAGTCTCGAGGGGACGGCATCCTCATGTAATAGTTAGCAGTACTGAACTTTGGAGTCATCGATCCGACCTTTGAATTAAAAAAGACAAGCTTTAGGTTGACTTAACTTGGCCTTCGGAACAAAGGGGATTCTATTCATGCTTTAGACTTCTATATCATTCTATATACTTCTATCTAATTATAGACTCTTCTTCTATTAGAAAGGCGAACCTATAGGCCTATTTTAGCGCGTTTCCAAAGTAAACTAATCGTTTACAAAGTAAAACGCTACTAAAGCCCAGGTGAAGAATGAAAAACGTCCGCTAACGCACACTTCATAGGATATGATCTTTTTTAGATCAGCAACGAATGTCAAGTATCTATGAAAGGAAGAAAGATTTCTCCCTGGGTTCAAACCCTAAATACCATACCTTGCGGACGGCAATTCACGAGAGAATCGTGCATAGTTCTGTTTGGCCGAGATGTGAATCCCGTGATCTGCTCAGTATAGTAATGGATTTCATGGCCGACGTCTAAATGGCATGAATAGGCCGACATGAAACGAGTTCCCCGCGGAACATTTTCTCTTTCGTCCTCAGACGTCCGGACATTTTATTTGTCGGATTTCAGCACTTGCGTTCTCATGCCCGAAGAAACCCTTGCGATTGATTAGGAGAAAGAGAAAAAGCGAGAAAGATGGAAAAAAAAGTCCATCGAAAATTGATAAGACCGGGGATTGCCTTCGTCTATTAGTAATGTCTTTCATTATTCACATCCAATCCCATGCTAATAAGAAAAAGGAGTGATTGCTAGTCAGCTTTCATTTTCTTATTAAGAATGGTAGGGGCATCTATTTTGAAGGCTTTCCAACTTTCAGTTATTAGGGAATAGCGCAGGTGGATCAATCACGCAGTTCTGCAATGTCCTCCAACTTGCTGTCTGCAGAAGGAGGGCTTTGCTAGATAGGAAGATGAATTGAATAAAAACCGGCCTCAAATCTCATCCCTTCGCAATGGAAGAGATGATGAAGGAAAAAGACGATGAAAACCTTTTTTCTTTGTCAGCCTGGCTTCGAATATACGCATTGGAGCTCTTCGCTTGATGCCCCGGGCATTGAGAAGGAATGACGCTTTCAGAGAATCTCTTTCGAATGACAAAAGAATAATGAGATTCAAAAAGGGTTTGCGCTTCGCACCCCAACCCTCTAAACTAATATTAGTTTATATACCTGCAACGGAATCAGTAAGCAGCGCAAGGCAGGATGGACGAGAAAGGCGGCGAGAAGAAGACAAACAAAGGGAGGGTTTTGGGACCTCTTTCTATTGCCTTCCCCTTCTACTTCGTCAGTAGTTCGTCGGCAGCACAGCAAGCCAAGACCCGATTCATCAATCGATGAATCCATGCCATATAACCTGGCAAAGGAGAAAGAGACGATAGCAATGCGCCTCAGACTTCAGGGAAGAGGCCTGAACAACCTTGTATGTACGCTGCCTATACGAAGAAGTTCTTCTCTAATTCCAAAAAGTCAAGCCACCATTCTTCAGTGATGAGCTGACACAAAAAAATATTATGTATTTTTCTCAGAGAGAAATGTCTTTCCACTATAAAAGGAAAAAACGAGCCAAGTGCGGGTGTGTAATTCATGGCAGTTTTCTATTATGG
Organism: Carnegiea gigantea; assembly: GCA_029747015.1. Taxonomy (NCBI): domain Eukaryota; kingdom Viridiplantae; phylum Streptophyta; class Magnoliopsida; order Caryophyllales; family Cactaceae; genus Carnegiea; species Carnegiea gigantea. Next base: position 17,038 of record JAKOGI010003122.1, on the reverse strand, counting down.
AGCTATTCTCTTTCTTTGATTTTCTTATATTATGCCCTTTTTTAGTGTTGTTCTAAGGAAGTGGTAGCTGTTCCAGTACACAAAGTAGTTGGGGTTTATGAGGTATTTTGAGCGCATGCTTTAATACTGAATAGAAAAAGGGCTTGGCATTTTACTCTTTGTTGTGGGGTTGTCATGGATTGGCCAGCCATACGGATAGGAAAGTGCAAGGAGCTTTTTCTTTACTTTAACATGGAGCTGTAAAGATGGCATCGAATCCCCTGTTGTCGGATCTTTGACAGAATCCCCTACATATTTTGTAGTTGTTAGAATGGCTTCTGCAATTGAAGAAGAATTGGCTGTGAGGGAATGCGCTATCTTTCTTTCTGTTTTCTCATAGGATTCCCCTTGTGCCTTGTTTAAGGCAGATCTGCACTTTTTTTCCTTTACTTTAGCAGCATCCAGGTTCTTTCTTTTTTGAGGCAGGTTTGACAGACGAATCCCCTGTCAGCCTTTCTTTTAGTTATGCGGGGATGGCACTTGGTCCATATCAGGAAGGAAGACTTTTTATTGCAGATTTCATTCCAGTGGTTTCAACACCTTCCTATTGAATCATATCCTAAAACTATATTGATTTCAACCGGCCTTAGAGAATTCGCTATGAATGCTGCCTTTACCGGAGCTGCTAAAGCAACTGCCAATTCCCAATCTGTGGATTCAAATGCTTTAGTAGGTCGACGCCCATTGAATAAGAGAAAAAAAGATCAACGAATGACTTGAAGCAGAAAGGGAAAGAAGAGAACAAAGAGTCAGACAATGACGCTTCATAATAGTCATTGAGAAAGACTGAAGAGATTAAAATGGAACTGTGGCACAACGGGCAAGGCATGAGTTTGATTTTGACTTTTCAAAGCAAGTTCAAAACCGGTCGGTTTCTATATGGTGAATAGACATAGATTGAGTATTAAAGAAATGCGGTACGAGTGCTCTGTTCGTTAGCTTCTTATTGAGATTGAAATAGTGTCACGTGAATTAAATTGCGACACTTAATATTAACGAGGAAAGAAAAGTTTTGGAAATTAAAAAAGCCATGTTAGCCAGAACTTTGACTCTTCTCCGCTTCAAATCTTCGTTGTGAAGAACCTCTTTAGAACAAATTTTCGGTTTTGGTGGAGTTTCCTGGACTGCCGAGTCTTTTTTTTTTTTCTATTCATATCAAGCCCAAAGTTGAGCTGGTTCTTATGGCACTTGCTGGTCTTCTCCTTTAGTAGTGCAATGCAAATTTCATTCCAATTCTTTCGCCTCAGTTCCTGATTTGCTTCTGTTGGTAGGATAATCAGCTGTGATATCTTCCCTTTAAGATTCGCGATATCAACCGGGAGCCGACCCAGGCCCGTAGTGCTTTACGTCCAAATCCCACCTTTTCGAACATACAATTCTTGGGCAAGCAGCAGAATGAGGCACTCCTTGGTTTTCATAATCGCATTATTGCATCCTGGGATAGAAGCAAAGTCGTGATAACCATCCAATATTTCCGATAGCTCCCGAATGACTGGGGCATGGCGGGAAGATAACTCAGGGTGACTGAAGAGAAGGTCCATCTGATCGAAAGAACCTCAATCTCGAAGGAGGTAATTGACCTCAAATCCTACCCCAATTGGTTCCTGAGTGCTTTGTTGAAACAACCATGCATAAGGTTTTGATGATAACAACCCAAATGTACCATTCAACATGCTATCATGCTATGCTTGAGTAGTGTGCTAGAATTGTGTGCTGAGACAGATTGCAAACACCCTGGAGAACAGTTCGAAGAAGCGTGGAACATCAAAGTAAATATGTATGCACGACATTAAGGAGGTCAAAGGATGACAAGAGTCTTAGGCTTAATTACTGGTTGTATTCATCTAGATTCTTGTTAATATACCAATTAGAAGATCTTGACTTAATACTCACCTTCAAGAAATTTCTTGCGCTAACTCAAAACACTGCTCAGAACAGTTTGAATAATCAGGTCTACAGTGTTCTGAGGGCAACGTATAAAACTCTTGTCCCAAAGATTTTCAAGTGTTTTTCTACTGTCAAAATTCCTAACGTATTTGGGATTGATTTTCTGATAATATTTTATCTTACAAAGAGTCCTTCACTGAATAATATTGTTTTCCTAAAAAGATACTATCAAAAAATTTTATCTTAACCTTTAAGATATGATTTCCAAAAAAGATAATGTTGAGAGATTCAATTCCGTTTGGAATATTGATTATTTTTTAGGGTTATTGCTAAAATCCCAAACCTCCCATATACTTGCAGCACAAGTATTCCGTGGGTATATAATCTCTTGCCTCTTAACGTTTTCATTCACGGTTTTTCAAGGAGCAAAATCGAGTTTTCTGTGAGAAACTTGTCTGATTGAAAAACCTTCAAGAAGTGTGCTAAATTGAGTCATCTATATTGGCATAATAGGAATTGTGTTGTGCCTTACATTTAGCTTATTTAGAAGCATTTAAAGTAAGCTGTTTTTCTATTCTCCTCTGTCATCAGAGAGATTAGAGTGTGTCCAAGTCTTGGGAGACTTTGGACGTCGTGTGTGGCTAGTTCTCAAGTGGAAGCTAGTTACGTGTTTGTAACGAGGGTCTCGAGGGAGACTAAGTTATGTGTGTGACATAGTCACGTATGAGTTACATGTGTAACGAATTCGACCCGTGTTAGTGAAAGTGTTGCTGAAATCCTACTGAGGTAGGTCATGGTTTTTACGCCTCAATTGGGCTAGAGGTGGTTTTCCACGTAAAAATATTGTGTCTACTTTCATATTTCTGCATTCAGTTTTATTTTGCCTCACTCCAAACACCTCTCCAAACAGTTGTCACGAGTGTTCTGAAACAAACGAAAAAGTTGGAAGACACAATTCACCCCCCTTGTGTCCTTGTGCGCTTATAATCTGACAAGTGGTATCAAAGCAAGTTCTCATAATTAGGTTAACACCTTGAGAGATCCTGAAAGAATGAGTGCACCACAAGGAATCTTAGAAGGTCAATCTGTGATCAGACCTCCATATTTCAATGGACATCACTACAACTAGTGGAAAAATCGAATGGAGAACTATATCCAAGCTTAGGATTATGAGTTGTGGGCGCTCATTGTGAATGGCCCTTGCATTCCAGTGAAAGTCATAACTGATGGGAAGACTGTTCCTAAGGAGCCAAAGGAATTTGGCTGAGACAACTTCAGGAAGATGGAGAAGAATGCCAAGGCCAAGAAACTGTTGTATTTTGGACTCGAACCTGATGAGTACACTCGCATCTCAGAGTGTGAATCCGCAAAGGAGATATGGAATGTTCTTCAGATAGTTCACAAAGGAACAAATCAAGTCAAGCAATCCAGAATCGAGCTATTGGTAAGGAACTATGAGCTATTCGAGATGAGCAATAAAGAGACAGTTATGGACATGTATACTTGGTTTACCCATATCACTAATGAGTTAAAATCATTGGAAAAATCCTTTACCACTGAAGAGTTAGTAAGGAAGATCCTACGAATTTTACCTCAATCATAGGAATCAAAAGTCACTGCTATCCAAGAAGCCTGGAAGATGAATAAGATCTCCTTGGATGAGCTTGTTGGGAATCTACAAACGTATGAACTAAGAAGGAATTCCCAGATAAAGAAAGAAGTGAAGAAAGACCGAGGACTGGCACTAAAAGCTAGAGAAAACAATAGCTTAGATTTTGATGAAGAAGGGATGGCCATGATCACTCGAAAGTTCAAAAAATTCTTCAAAAAGGCCGAAAGCAAGTACAAAAATGGCAATACTAGCAAGGCCAGGAACAGTGATCGAGATCAGTTCTCAGGATGCTTTAAGTGTGGACAGCAAGATCATGTTGTGAAGAATTGCCCCTTGAGGAAGAACAGGGGGCCAGAACAGGTCCGAACCAGAGGCAAAAAGACGCAGTTAACTAATGCTGAAAAACGGTTCACCAAGGCAATGATGGCAGCCTAGGGTGATACCTCAGAAAAAGAAGATGACTCTCAAGGTGGAGAGGAAGCAGTAGCTCTTATGGCCTGAAGTGAATCTGATTCTGATTCTGATTCGATCGAGAGTTTGTCCCAACCCAAGGAAGAGGTACGTAATCTTAGCAAGAGGAAACTTAAAAAATTAGTTTTTACATTGATGGAAGAATATGAGATAGTAAATTCTGAAAATTGCATGCTTAAAAATACATGCTCAGGATGAGAAAAGGATGTTAAAAGAATAGAAAGAAAGAAGCAAGAACTTGGGTATATGAATGAGGTTCTCACTTATGAAAAACTCAAAATTGATGAAAAAGTTTTTGTTTTATGTAATGAACTAGACACCCTTAACGATCTTATGAACAAGAGAGAGGAAGTGCTCAACACTAATCTCTCAAGGCTGGAAAGTGAGTCCTTAAATCTAAAGCTTAATCTGGAATCCCAGATGAGTGAAAATAAACAGCTGCTTAAAAAAATGCAAAAAGCTGAGACTAACCTTACTGAAAACAGGCACTAGAACAGTTCCTCCGAAGCGCTAATATGGCTAAGCACTCATCATAATCGAAACAAAAAGGGATTAGGCTTTGTGAATAGGCGTGTTACTAAGCCAATGGACAGGAAATATGTGGGTCTACCAGAGAATATAATCTGTTTTCATAGTGGAAAAACTAGTCATTATCGTTATGCTTGTTCTTTGAGAAAAAGGGCCATGAAAAGAAACTCATTATATGTTAAATAAATATGGATCAGAAAAGATGAGTTGAATTCCATATCCAAGAAAAAAATGGGACCTAAGTGGATCTGGGTTCACAAGACTGACACTTAGCTATTTTGTAGGCTAAAGTGAGAGGAAGCGACGAACTGTGATACTTGGATAGTGGTTGCTCAAGGCATATAACCGGAAACAAATCAAATTTCCTCTTACTTACAGCCTTTAATGGAGGGAGAGTGGCGTTTGGAAACGGCAAGTCTGGGACAATTGTTGGTGTAGGTAAGATAGGTAAATCACTCTCCCACTTGATTGATAATGTGTACCTAGTTGATGGGTTACAGCATAACTTGCTAAGTGTGTCCCAATTATGTGATAAAGGTAATCATGTTGGATTTTCTTCAAATCAATGCTTAATTACCAATATCAAATCTGGAGAGGTTGTGTTAAGGGGGAAGCGACACAATAATGTGTATAAAGCATGTGTTCTTTCACTTCCCCAAAATCATTTGACTTGCTTGAGTGTTCTTGATGATGATGTTATGCTTTAGCACAAGAGACTAGGCCATGTTAGACTCTCCTTGCTAAATAAACTTGTTTCTAAAGACCTAGTAGTTGGTTTACCTTCCATCAAATACAATAATGACAAGGTATGCAATGCTTGTGCGAAAGGAAAGCAAACTAGAATGTCTTTCAAGCCAAAGAAGTATGTTAGCACTTCCCTACCTCTTGAGCGACTACATGTTTATTTATGTGGTCCTAAGAGGATCACAAGTAGGGGCGGAAAGAGGTATGTGTTTATTGTAGTGGGTGATTACTCTCGTTTCACCTGGACTTTATTTCTAGCATCAAAAGATGAATTTTTTAAAAAGTTTGTTGTGCTTCTTAAGAAAACTAAAAAGAGAGTAGGACACTCATTGATAAGTCTCAGGTCTGACCATGGAAAAAAAATTGAAAATTCAAGCTTCATTGACTATTGCAATGAACACAATATTGATCATAATTTTTCTACCCGCAAAACACCCCAGCAGAACGGGGTGGTGGAGCGTAAAAATCATACTCTAGAAGACATGACTAGGACTATACTTGTTGCTAGTGGTCTTTCTAGACATTTTTGAGCAGAGGCATTGAACACAGCATGTTACATTATAAATAGATGCATGATCAGACCCCTTCTTAATAAGACTCCTTATGAACTTCTCAAAGGGCGAAAACCCAATATTAGGCACCTAATAGTCTTTGGTGGAAAATGTTATGTGCACAATAATGGGAAGGAACCCTTGGGAAAGTTTGACCCTAGAAGTGATGAAGCCATATTCTTAGGGTGCTCCTCATATAGTAAAGCTTACAAAGTGTTCAACAAAAGGACTCTAAGTGTTGAGGAAAGTGTGCACATATTATTTGATGAAACTAACTCCCTGGTTAAGAATGATGCATAGGATGAAGATTTCGAATTTGGCGTTGTAAGAAAAGACATTGGTAAGACTCATGAAAGTGAACCACACTCTAGAGCTGATAATATAAAAAGTGGGCAGGAAGTAGACTAATTAGGGGGAAGCACTGTCAATCCTAATATGAACCAAAACCAGCTCACTTAACCTCAGTACCCTCATACTGATCTGAGAACAAGCTCCAGACCTGATTCCAAACTTGTTTCTTCAAGCCGCCAGGAGAGAGTAAAAAGCGGATCTATGGATCCTTCCACTTCACGACCCTGAAAGCACCAGAGCTCACACCCCCTTAACCAAACTATATCTGATATTAATATAAGGGTGCAAACCAGATCTAAGCTCAGAAATTTTTGTGCTTTTTATGCCTTTTTATCTAACATTGAGCCTAAGAATGTTCATGAAGCCCTTGCAGATTCTGATTGGGTTATAGCCATGCAAGAGGAGCTTCATCAGTTTGAAAGGAACAAGTTTTGGCAGCTTCAACCACGGCCTAAAGACGGATCAATAGTTGGAACCAAGTGGGCGTTCAAGAACAAGCTGGATGAGTTTGGAACAGTCACTCGGAACAAGGCCAAGCTAGTGATCCAAGGTTACAATCAAGAAGAAGGGATCGATTATGAGGAAACATTTGCACCTGTAGTAAGGATAGAGGCTATTCGCATCTTGGTAGCCTTTGCAGCACAAATGGAGATCAAGTTGTACCAAATGGATGTCAAAGGTGCATTTCTCAATGGATATCTTAAAGAAGAGGTATATGTAAAACAACCCCCTGATTTTAAAAATCATGATTTTCCTAACCATGTGTTCAAACTTAACAAAGCACTTTATGGTCTAAAACAAGCTCCTAGAGCTTGGTATGAACGTTTGTCAAGTTTCTTAATTGATAATGATTTTTAAAGAGGCAAGGTTGATGATACCTTGTTTCTCAAATCTAAGGGGGAACATTTGCTGATTGTACAAGTATATGTCGATGACATTATATTTGGTGCAACCAACAATGATTTTTGTGATGAATTTTCAAATTTGATGGGGAGTGAGTTTGAGATGAGCATGATTGGTGAACTTAATTTTTTCTTAGGCTTGCAAATTAAGCAAACCTCAAGCGAAACTAGGATAGATCAACAAAAATATGTCAAGGAACTACTTAAGCGGCTTGGGATGGAATCGACTAAGCCCATGGACACTCCCATCTCTCCTTCAACCAGGTTAGTGATGGATGATGGAAGTTCTTCAGTTAATGAGAAATCATATAGGGGAATGATAGGATCACTCCTATACCTAACTGCCAGTAGACCTGACATTGTTTTCAGTGTTGGTTTGTGTGCCCGTTTTCAGTCAAATCCAAAAGAAACACATTTGAAAGCTGTAAAATGGATTTTTAGATATTTGAAACACACCTCTGATTTAGCATTATGGCATCCACGAGGATGCAACTTTGACCTCATTGGGTATACGGATGCTGATTATACTGGATTTCTAATTGACAGAAAAACACCTCAGGCATGGCTACTTTTCTTGGACCCTGTTTGGTCTCTTGGTCTACAAAGAAACAGCACACAGTTGCCATGTCCACAGCAGAAGCCGAGTATATAGCGGCTACTTCTTGTTGTGCTCAATTGTTGTGGATACGGCAATAACTCAAGGACTTTGGTGTTGACACGGGATGCATTCCCATATTCTGTGATGACACAAGTGTAATTAACATTGCCAAGAACCCATATCAACATAGAAGGACCAAGCATATTGACGTTCGTCATCACTTTTTAAGAGAGAATGTAGAAAAGGGCTTGATTTCAATGAATTTTTGTGTCACTGACAAACAAATTGCTGATATTTTTACCAAGGCACTGAGTAGATAACAGTTTGAGAGGAATAGACTTGAATTAGGTATGATTAAGAGAACGCGAGAGTAATTCATCAACTCTCAATGATTGACTAGTAAGGTTTTGATACCAAATAAATTGATTCAATGGATGCATTCAATTTTCTGTGCTATTATTAGCATATGTGTGGAATTTGACATGCTGACAGTCGTTGAAGTCTAATGTTATTGCCCTTACTGTCCTTTTTTACCGAACATATAGCAGTCAGAACAGGCGCTAAGAATAGGTCTGACCATTATTTGTATCATGTGCTAATCAAGTTACCATAATTTAAAGTGTCTTGGAAATTAGATTTATTATGCCTAATCTATAATCTGCAGCTTTTCCCAAGGTGTAATAATATCTTTCATGCAAAATCCTCTCTCTCTCCAAAAATCGGCGCCCAAAAAGATTATTACAGATCTTTACTTTATTTTTTAATCAATTCATTTCAAACCTTCCCTATCTTCTCAAACCACCTTCCCTCCTCCCCTCAAGAACCCGACCTTCCTCTTCTTCTTAAAACACACTAAACCCTAACCTTTTCCGCCACTAACTCTTCCAATGGCATGCACTCATGGCAATGGTGCACCCTCCGGTCGCAAGGCGCGTCACTCAAGCTCACTTCAGGCCAAGAAATCAAGAAAAAGGGCAGAAAAATTACAAGACATACTCACGGCACCACCAACATCGCTGGCGGAAGCTACCCCTGTGCCCACTTATGATATTTCTCTCTTCATCTTTCAGTTCTTGAAAAGTATCGATTTGAGACACGTAAGAGTCAATCTTGATGATATACCCCCTGTCAAACCGATCTTGAGATGGGAATTGGTATTATATGAACCCGGTGTGACCGAGTCAAAATCAACTGAAAAGATTAAGGATTCTCTATTTGTTGAAGACAAGCCCTTTTTGAATGATGCTCCCGTGTGTGACGTTGATGAGGATGAACCCCTTATACGGTTCAAGCGGACTATGAAAGCAACTCATCAAACATCAACCAAACTGGCTATCAAGCACCGAATAAAGACCACAACCATACCCAATATGCCTCTCACCACATCTATACGGCGGCCTCGAACTCGAAGTTTAGGTCCTGCCGTCTCACCGAGCCTACCCGAGGACAAGATTGAAAGTTCTGTAAGGAAACCCAAACCAACTCCTTAAACTACCAAACCACTCCTCAAAACACCTATCAAATTAACAGCCAAAACATCTCCCACACCTGTTTCCACCAAGAAACCTACCCTGAAACAGGGATCTCCAGAACAAGCATTTGTTCTGGGCGAAGAAAGTGATGAACCACAGAAAAAGATAGCTAGAAAAACCATGACATTGGGGGAAAGGTACAGACACTTTCTTCAGAAAACTGTGGTTAGAAGAAAAATTATTAAGGTATCATACTTTCAAGAATAGGGGCTGGGAGTATTCCTGGAAAAATTAAAGGCCCAGGGTTAGTTACATTTGTTTACAAACACTAAAGGGGATTGTTCTGTGCCTGAATTGACTGAATTCTATGCCAATTGTGTTGTCACTAGTGGGATAGTGACAACCTCAGTTAATGGCCGTGAGCTATGCTTCGATGCTGATAACTTAGGAGATTGGCTTGGGGTGCCATCCAAGGGGTTTGATGTGTATGTGTGTGAGGATAAGAGCATACTAGGTGATGAATGACTATTAGAATTGACCCGAAAGCTAGCCCAACATCCTGATTTAACTGCTCCCCAGTCTGTGCAAAAGGTGGGAAATGGTGGCTTTGCATAGGCTATTGTTCTGGTTTGTGATTAAGAATATGATTCCCCGGGGTCAAGGACGCAATCACCCCATGGGTATGTGTTATACATACCTACTAGATCGTGGGGAGCAAATTAATCTACCCACCATCATGATTAGTCATATTGCACGAATGGCAAATACCTGTAAGAGTCATGATATAGGCTATGGCTTTCTTCTGACTTCAGTTTTTGAGACACTTGGGATTCCCTTGCAAAAGAGAGTGATATTTCAGGTCACAGATGAGATAGGGAGCAACACTTTGCTTGGGTGTGGGTTCATAGTAAAGAAAAGTGATGGTATAGTGTCAGAACAAGGACCCAAAATACCCTTTGGCCCTGGTCCCAATCCTGTTCCCAGTGAGGTTGCCTCTTCCAGCACATCCACGGTTGAGGCACTACTATAGGACCAGCTCCATCTGAAGGAGGAGATTGTTGAAGTGAAGCACGCACTCAGTGAAGAAAAGGCCTTGAATGCACAGCACCATGAGGATATTCTACGTGCTCTTTCTGCCCTCACGGCCAAATTTGCTCCTCCCTCTTCTTCTCCCTGATTCACCGCTGCTCTCAGCCCTGATTCTTGTCTTGTTTTCAACAACACTGTTTTCTTCTTTGTTCGGATAAACTTGATTTTGCTTGTTATTGACAATGGTTATGTCTGATTTTAGCTGGGTTTGGTTTATGCTATGCCTTTGCCTGCTAATGCTGTTGTGTGTTTGTGCGTGACTGGGATGGCCAATATCATTATGTACCATATACTTGACTTGTATCACTATTATTTTCCCTCATTACCCGTGGCGGTGGGTGCATTCCTAATGAATTTACGCAGATGGTTCCCTCGATCTTTTCGATGATGTCAAAAGGGGGAAGATAAATATGACCATGCTTTGATTGGTCTGCCTGTTTTAAGCTGATTCTTACTCTTACTTTATCTCGTGTGTGCATTTGACTCCTTAAATTGCTATTTTGGCACCAATGTTCTTACCCTTTACTCTGTCGCACTTTGATGATCATTTGGTTTGTCATCATCAAAAAGGGGGAATTTGTTGAAACAATTATGTGTAAAGTTTTGATGATAAAATCCAAATGTACCAGTCAATATGCTATCATGCTATGTTTGAGTAATGTGCTAGAATTGTGTGTTGAGATAGGTTGCAAAGACCCTGGAGAACAGTTCAAAGAAGCGTGGAACATCAAAGTGAATATGTATGCCCGACATTAAGGAGGTCAAAGGATCACAAGAGTATTAAGGTTAATTACTAGTTGTATTCATCTAGATTCTTATTATAATGCCAATTAGAAGATCTTAACTTAACACTCACCTTGAAGGAATTTCTTGCGCTAACTTAGAACACTGCTCAGAATAGTTTGAATAATCAGGTCTACAGTGTTGAATAATCAGGTCTGCAGTGTTCTGAGGGCAATGTATAAAACTCTTATCCCAAAGATTTTCAAGTGTTTTTCTACTGTCAAAATTCCTAACATATTTGGGATTGATTTTCTGATAACATTTTGTCTTACAAAGAGTCCTTTACTGAATATTATTGTTTTCCTAAAAAGATACTATCAAAAGATTTTATCTTAGCCTTTAAGATATGATTTCCAAAAAAAATAATGTTAAGAGATTCAATTCCACTTAGAATACTGATTATTTTTTAGAGTTATTGCTGAAATCCAAAACCTCCCATATACTTGCGGCACAAGTATTCTGTTGGTATATAATCTCTTGCCTCTCAACGTTTTCATTCACGGTTTTTCAAGGAGCAAAATTGAGTTTTCTGTGAGAAAATTTTCTGATTGAAAAACCTTCAAGAAGTGTGCTAAATTAAGTCATCTATATTGGCATAATAAGGATTGTATTGTACCTTACATTCAGTTTATTTAGAAGCATTCAAAGTAAGGTGTTTTTCTATTCTCCTCTGCCATCAGTGAGATTAGAGTGTGTCCAAGTCTTGAGAGACTTTAGACGTGGTGTGTGGCTAGTTCTTAAGTGGAGGCTAGTTACGTGTTTGTAACGAGGGTCTCCGGGGAGACTAAGTTACATGTGTGACGTAGTCACGTGTGAGTTATATGTGCAACGAATTCGGCCCATGTTAGCAAAAGTGTTGCTGAAATCCTATTGAGGTAGGTCGTGGTTTTTACACCTCAATTAGGCTAGAGGTGGTTTTCCACATAAAAATATTATGTCTACTTTCATATTTTCGCATTCAATTTTATTTTGCCTCACTCCAAGCAGTTCTCACGAGTGTTTTGAAACAAACGAAAAAGTTAAAAGACACAATTTGCCCCCCTTCTTGTGTCCTTTTGTGCTTATAATCTAACATGATTGAAACAGAGACACTCATGATTCTTCATTGGTATGATCAGAGGTTGGAGCATTAGGAATTTTTTAAGGAGGAGGCTGACTACTGGAAGCCCCCGTAGTGATGAAGGAGGCACCGAACATAGCTACAATTTCGCGAATAGACTGGGGGAGGCCTGTCTATTAGTGTAGGGAGGGGAGCTGCTCTCTTTTAGCGACTCGAAACTCTATTCATGACATGGTTAGCCGTGGTTCGATTAACCGACGGTTCGCTTTCTATTGGTGCTTTTTGTAAGGTGTGACCACGTTTTCAGTGGGGAGAGATAGAGATGAGGAGGGGATAAATTCCTTTCCTTACTACCCTACAGGGAATGCTCCCAAAGGCGTTCAAACCTGGCTGCAAAGGAAGGTAGGAAGAATAGTGTAGTAAAGTAGTCTGAGTGTCTAGCCTTTCCTTCAGATTCTGATCCTGGGATAAAGAATAGCTCGTCTTTAGCGAAAGTCTTCTTTGTCTTCTGCTTTTCGAGTGAACGTGGTTAGATTCCAAATTCAGTAGGCTTGAGAGACCTCGCCTATAAGAAAGATTTTGGGAGCCAAGGTTTGTAGACACTCGACTAACGGGAGAGGAACGAAAGGACTTAGCTTTTTTCAGTTTGAAGAAAGAGGGCAGCTTGAAAACTTCCACCATGTTCAGCTCGATGGAATGGGCTGACTTCTTCATAGAATGCTACTCGATCACTGACTGAACGATGAGCATATAGAAGTAGAAGAAAGGATATGACTACTGCTTTCCTACTGAAAGAACAGAGTGTCAATAAGTAGAAAAGGGATGGGAATAGAGAATTCATCCAGTTAATTTCGAGCAGCTGAAGAATTTTCATTTTTAATTTATGAAGGAAGTTGAAATGAACTACGAAGACCTTATTCTATCATAAAAACTCCTTGCTTAGACTATTTACATATCATACATAAGGGATATCTAGATAGCCCATAAAATTACCGTAGATGAGAAGCAAAGGACAAAAAGAAAAGACGAAGTCAAACCATTTTTGAATTGATCAAGATCTAATCCATAAAGGAGAAAAGTTCGAATAACATCTTTTTTCTTCAATATTCAAAAGAAAGGTCCTAATTTTTTAGCATAAAGGGGGACGTGTCATCTTATTGAACGTAAAATACAGGTAAAAAGAATAGAAAGTTCAATCTTTGGGTTCTTTGACTATCACAAAACAAAAGAGCTTTTTCTTTCCACGATCAGATGCAAGATATGCCTCCAAGCACCTTCCTCCCCGGAGCTTATTCGTATATCATAGAAAGTTGGAATAGGATTAAATACAAAATCCGCTTACCCGCGATAAGGGTCTAAACACTATAAAGTGAGTAAAGGGCTTGCTGGGTCTTATGAAAATTTATGGTGTTATTGATCCAAAGTTTTCAACTAAACACCCTACCTAGGTTTCCACGGGACTCGCCGGAAAGAGGATTGGGTCATATCCTTAGGGAATGCTCTTCTCGTGCCCTTGTGAAGCAACGTAAATTTTTTAGTTTTGGCATTACTCTGGCTCTTTGTCTGCCAGAGATGGCATGTACTTGACTTCTCCTTATGTCTTTGACTTACTTTTTACCTTGTTTATTGGGTGTAGCGTGTTTTAGGCGGCTCTTCCCGTACTGCCTGAGTTCACATTCTCTAATCCCGCTGTTATTGCTTGACTAGCTTGCTTCGAAAGCTGTCATGTCATGTAAGAAACCAAAGAGGATTGCTAACAAGGGGAAGAAAGAAAGCTCAACGCATTAGAGTGATGCTCAACGCATATGCTAGTAAGAATTCAATCAAAGGAAAAATGAAAGTCTTTGCCAGAGGAAGCCTCTTAGTAGCTAAGGTGAAGCCCGATTTCATGTGGTTGTAGACTTGAAAAGAGCTTTCTTTCTTCATCTACCCCATCTATTTACACTTAGCTGATGATCGTCGTCAGCGTGATACCTGCCCTCGTCAGGAGGATGATGGAAGCAGACTTCTCCTATAATAAAAGGGCTCTATGTAGTGCTTTAGCTTTTGCGCTTTACAAAGAAGGAGCTAAGCAAGGGCGGTTATGCTTCAAATCTGCTCAGAGCATGTCCTCTTCTGAAAAGATGATGGCTGTGGTTGGCTTTCCTCCTTGCCTACAAAGCTCCGCGAGTTTAGTCGTCTTCCGCTAAAAACGAGGTGCTAAGAAAGAAGAAGTTCAGTCCACGTGTTGAACGAGTTCCGGGCTAAGGACAAAGCTTCTGCTTTAACCCTCATATTGATTCTTTCTGGTAAATCCCTCTTCGCCTCGAGTTTAGTAGTACTAAGAAGGTTTGCTGCTCTTCTTCTTTCTGAAAGATAGCTATTCTTCGCCTCTCGAAAGAGGCTATGTACCTATTAAACGATCAGCGCTACACTTTTCCCGTTAGCTTTGAAAAGAAGTCTACGCCTGGTTCTTTTACGAGAAAATTCATTCCTCTAGTTAGCCTGTCCAAAAAAAAAGAATAAAAGAGAAAATCAAATGATATAATCTAACTAAAGTATGTCAGGAACGCTATGTCATTTACAACCCCGGCGTATTTTGGATGCTTGAAGGCCCCGAGGGGAAAATAATAGGGCCATAAGTATATAGTGTTCTATTGCTATAAGGGCCGCTCGCCTTTCTACAGCTTGGCTTCGCTTTCTAGTGGTCGACTGTCAAAGTAGTCTTCCTACCATACCTTGCAGCCTATTCTGATGTGCAGGAAGCTTCGCCAGAAGCAAGCCAGACGAGGTCGCTCTTGTAGACAAGGCTTATTCCGTACTTGAAAAACGAGCTTGTGTAGTACTCGCCTCTATCTTGCCAGGGGCTTATGCACTCCACTTACTGTCTACTAAAGGAGCGTCAGAGCGAGCGAGCAAAGCCTTTAGTTTTCTTAACGACCTCACACTACACTTTCATTTTCGCCTAAGCTTCCCCCTTTTTTGGCTTAATTGATTAGATACCCGAGAACCATAATCTTTTCGAGAAACAGCTTCTACGATGATACGCATAAACGCATGATTCGTTCCACAAATCTCACTGCACTGACCATAGTAAACTCCTTCTCAGTGTACCGAAATAGAGGTCTGATTTAAACGACCGGGTACAATATCACATTTGACACCTAAGGAAGGTACAGCCTAACTATGAGGTACATCAGCAGATGTCACAATAATACGTAACTGAGTTTTGGCTGGTACCACCACTCTATTGTTCACTTCTAATAAACATGATTGACCCAATTCTGGTTCATCTTCTGGAATCATATAACTGTTAAAAGTGAGAGACTGTTCATCAAAACTGTTATAGTCCGAATACTCATAAGGTTGGGTCGATGCCCGCCTCCCCCCAAATTATACTTGCAAGTTTCCTCCTCCATTTTTAATAACAAAATGAAGAAGAAGTAGGACCAAACTGAGAGATAGTAGCATAAACAAAGATGGATTTGTGAATAAGAAATACAAGTTTCCTATTTTCATGTCAAACAAGGGAATTATCTAAAATTGCTCAAGGGGAAAAGGGGAAATTAATTGGAATTCATCCAAAAATTCCCGCCATATACAACCATTTTGAATGTCCTCATGGGCGAGCTCATTTTTGAGAGCGATGAGATGACTAATACTTATGTATTGAGTATCATTCACATGCCAGACATGATCGGCAAGTTCTCTTACCGACCCCCATGCTAGTGGCAACTGAAGACCGGTTGCATCCATGTTTCGAGATACTTTTGAACATAAGTCGTATATAACGTTGGCCCGATTATCAAGGGCTATGAATTGAAAATCTAGCCTTTCCATTCTTTTGTTATTTCTATTGTTGCTCTCTCCATACAGACAGAAAGAGAGTCTTCCCGTAGGAGTAGTGAAGAACTATAGATAGCTATGGTTAGTTGTTGACCAACAAACAGAATGGGATTGGGATTGAAAGTCTTTCTACTTCTCGAGGTACAATGACAAATCGAGAGGCTCGATTATATAGGCGGAGAAATTTGTTGTTAGATATGAGATTCTGATATCCGAATTCTATGATAAACTTACAACATTCAAAGTGAAAAATGTCGACTCAACAAATGATCCCAGTGCCTTTGACTTTTGAATCTACCAGGCATTCCGCTTTTGTTTAGATCTCTATCTCAGGTAACCAAACCAACCCATAAAAGTAAGAAAGAAGGAAAGGACTGAATCCGCTTCTATTGGTCTAACTTTTCTGCCCTTTGTAGGATCAGCTGCTAGTCAGTCTTTGCATCCTTGCATGCAGGAAGATAGTGAAGATGCTGACCCTTCTTCGCAAAAGTCACGCTGTGAAGGGTGGAGCAAGTTCAGTGAACCGAGGAAGTTCAACTAGGAAAAGTAAGCATATAAGCAATCCGCTTATGTAAGCATAAGCAGATGTAAGCATGTAAGCTTGCGTGTTGTCAATAAAGAGAGCAATTAGGTATCAGTTTCATCCACCTTTTTACATTCTTTATTTTCTCCCTTTCGTCATTCGAAGAAGATAATAAATGCGAATCGACCAACCGGTGCAGTAGTAGGGTTCAAAGAAAAAAAGATTGAAAAAGGTACCATTCCATGTGCTATAAGACAAGGAAGAGAAAGACCTAAAAGAATCGTCTAAGTTTATCCCATTCCTTATCGTTCGTTTTCTTTTGGTTCTACTAGTGCATGTATAAGGAAGAGCGAAAAACAAACCTTTAGAACCGGCATAACAAGGAAAGAAGAAGATTTCCTATTCGTGCTGTAATTATTTATTTAGAACAAGCAGTATCAAAAAACTACATTCAATTGGGCTTAGCTGCGTTAGCGTGTGAACTCAGCAGAGCCTCACAAACACACACACACACACACATATAAATATATATGCACACACAGACACACATATACATGTGTGTATACATATACATACATACATACATATATATATATATATATA
>JAKOGI010003121.1:0-66998 GCA_029747015.1 Carnegiea gigantea | reverse complement strand
ATAAATATATATATATATATATATATATATATATATATATATATATATGTGTATATATATATGTGTGTGTGCTTGTAGATACATACATACATACTTGAATCCTGTTATCCTTGACAATCAAGTACATGAATTTTGGTTTGTAATTCTTTTGTAATGTTATAAACATAGTACAAACTGCCATCACCAACGTAGGCAATTATATTGTGGTCAACTGTAGACTTCCAGTTGCCATCTGTACATGCATTTGTTCACATCTCATGTTAGCAGATTCACATAGTCATGAAACCTCATCATTGACAGGGTGTTGGCCTCTCTACATATATGACCCCAACGAAGGTTCGAATGGGGATCTTCCAACCACAGCGTACCATGCCATCACAAATCAGCAAAACTAGAAACTGCCCTAACAACAATGGCGAAGCAACCAAAGCACAACTGTTCTGACCAATGTGCCCAAAATTCAAAGCTAAATTAGACTGCAAAAATATGGTGCCAGACCATGTCACTTTTCTGCTCAGGTAGCACCAAATGCAACAGCAGACCTTGACCTTTATACTTGTGCATGCACATCACTTGCAACATCAGTGACCATTCCAAGTTAAACTAACTTCCCAAAAGGGTTACCTACTGCTGCATAAAACATTACCGTTTTCCAGCTCCAGGAACATGTGCAATCCTCCCTTGTATGAGGCTAAGCAGCAGGTTATCGCGGACCTACCGCACATAGCGTTGATTAAACACCAGTTCTTTTGCCGTAATGGACAAGACATCCATAAACACCATTACAAAAACACCACAATCATGACCACTGAAGCATATTAAGAAACTGCTCAGTAATGAGAAGATTATGTCAAATGCTCTACTATGCAACTACTTAACAATCTAACTAGAGCAGAACATACGCATGTACTTATTTCCCCTGTTGAGGACAAGGTGGGCGTTCGATGTTCCACGAGCACGCATCAGCAAAATCCACACTCCTGCTAAGGGCACCGGTAACAGTCGCCTTCTATACATAATATTTATATAGATTCATATTAGGGTTAGTCAATGTACCCTGCACATGCACAACACGAACTGTAAGGCACTTACTGCAGTGGTCACTGAATCAGTCTATGTGGGCACTCGCTTGGTGATCAATGAGTCGTACACCAAGAACCTCCTCCGCCTCAAATCGACAACAAGCAGGAGTCAAAGGTCATCAACGCACTCAAATAAGGGCATGAAAACCTACACAGGATATGCAAGTCAGGCGTCAACATTATTAGACAACAAAGTCAGAGGTTATTACACTCATTAAAGAGCACACATGTTGGACCCCTTATGTAGCGTATGTTGCTGTTGAGACCCTTCTCAAATGGCTCGCACAAATTAGCTGAAATTACATCCATGCGGTTCAGGTGGGCCTGACAACAATGCATTGGTGATTGATGAACGTACAAAAATGTGCAGCTTAACTACGATAACCTAATAACAGTTGCACTTACCTGATCATTCGAGTTCAAGAACATTGACCTCAAACATAATGATGGGTATTGTTGTTGTCGATCATGAAGCAAACTGCAAATTAGTCTGCAATACATCTGGATTGCAAATCGTCCTATGCAGAACCTCTCAGCTCTGTCCCCAGGGCCCGTTGCAGGGACAACATTTATAAGGCCTTTGAGGTACTCCGCATACATATGCTGCTGATATGCTTAAGGCAAGTCAAAGTTCCTATGTGTAATCAAAGTTTACAACATCAGTCATCCCTAAAAGAATGAAACGGGTCATATATGTTCAAGTATAAATATTTGTTTACCATTGCGTATCCTTCAGTCCCTTGCATTAGGCCCTAACTGCACCCAGTTGCTTGTTCTCTTCGTCTGTCAGCTTGGCTGTTAGGTACGCTATCACAGGCTGCAAAAAAGGTTCAACAAGCAACCAACCCTCGACGCCATGGACGACAATGTTAAGTTCATATCATAGTATACAATACCCTCATACACAATGTCATACATAACTTATGTCCACAATAACATATTCAATGATGCTAGCATAATTACCATAATTACATATGACAACATAGACTACACTTGAAATCCTACACCTCACCTGGGTTGATAACATTTGCACTGACTCCTCCTCACCAACTTGTACGGCATCTACGCTTCTAATACGAGGACTATGTTGGTATTGTTCCAAACCTTGCTTCATTTAATGCAAAAAGAAGCACCGATAATCATACCCTTAAACCACAGGAGCACAAACATAACATTACACATTCGTGTTCAAAAATTGGTACCTGTTTTCGTTCATTTACACATGTTTCCACCAACTGCTTCTCATGTTTACCGATCACATTCCGACGAGCCCTCCTCAAAATCACATCCATCTTCTACACCTTGTTTGTTGCTCTCTGACCTGGTAGGGGGTTCAGATATAGGAAGCCACGTAGGGATGAAGCCTTGCGAATTCTTGGTTTAATTTTCATCCGCGTCATTGTGTTGGATGGCTTTCTATTGCCTAGTGCAACCTTAACTTAAGGAGTACATGCCTGAGAATTTGCGTGCTGCCCCAGTTGTAGTTCATCAATGATGCTGCTATGGAAATCCTTATCACCATCACTACTATCACCGCTGACAGCATGTGTAACCTCCCTATGAACATCAACAGCATCATTCACTCCATCCTGACACCTCTGAGGGCCATCCTCAACTACCCCTACAACATTAGGTGTCTCTCGTGCAGTAATGCTGACATCACCCAAGCATGCGATTTTACTTGCAGACAAGTCCTGATTTGGTGGCTCCATTTCCCCGGCATGTCCATTATCACTTCCTTTTAACCTCCGCTCCCACTCTACTACCTGCTCCCTCAACATTTGCACCTTATTATTCGTGCTTTGGTGTGCCTTCTTTTCCACCAAGTACACATCCCTTGCTCACCTCAACCGCCCATCAACACTGAGCCAACCCTGCCATTACAAGCACAAGTAACATCAGGAACTGTGTTTAACCCATCCACATCAAAGAAATGTGAATCCCACCTAAACACACTGACATACCTCACCATCATCCACATAGTAACCGAACTCATCGATTGCCATGAACTATGAAACAGATGGATGCACAAGTTTGGGCATATCGAGGATACAGAACAGGAATTACTTGCACATACATACCATTGTTTTCATAAACCACCTCAAACCAACTTGCAATGCCATGAGAGAAGTATGGTAGCAGAAAACAAAATTACTTAAGTTGACTTGCATCATACCTCCCCCCATGATCAACCCTAGCCCAGCTGGTAATACAGGAATACCTCTTCTTGTCCTGATCAGCAAATCTTGTGGTGTGCTGATAAAACCAAACCTACAAAAACACTAACCTCCAATGCATTAGCCACACATGTTTCACTACTCGTAAAACTGCCAAACCAGCATGTTCATTTCAACAAATTCCCTTATCACCCTTAACTAACAACTCTCTCTCCCCATCAGTTTCCCACAAAGTTATTACCGGACCTTATTATATACTTGTGACTGTTGCAGTCCTTAGCCCATCTATCATTTACGCAAACACCAGGACTACTTCCTCCTAACTGTATGACTACAACATAACAATAACCACACATTGAAGGTACACACAAAACCTATGCCAATCTAGTGCTGACATCACATTGTAATCCACAATTTTGTACATATGAAAACGTACATTATGACTATCTCATTCAACACAGACAATATATATCATATAATATTTGAAGCCTCTTCCATTAAATTTAATTAGAACTTCCAACCAACATGTACGGGTCACACTTACATATATGTGTGTGTGTGTACACACACACCCCCCCCACACGCACACATACAAATATATATACACACACACGCGCGCACACACACATACATACATACATACATACATATATATATATATATATATATATATATAATATATATTATATATATATGTATATGTATTTAGTATGCATATATGTATGTATATATATATATATATATATATATAATATAATATATATATATATATATATATATATATGTACATACATCTATATATGTATATGTATATCTATCTATATTTATGTATGTACACACACACACACACACACACACACACACACATATATATATATATATGTATGTATAACTTCAGGTTCTTTTGCTATACTTCTCAGGTGCACATATGCATGCACCAACATTTCTATGCCCAATTCCCCCCCCCCCACATCAACATGTACTATATCCCGTTTCATTTTGTCCATGTGCTACTTTATTGACCACATCATACATAAGGGCAAGGGCACATGATGAAAAGTATGAAGGAACAACATTAACAGAATGCGCACACATCTAATTGAGTGACCACAACTCATTTAAGTCTCACCTGAATGAGGAGGCAGAAACTATTCAGGTTAATAGCCCACCATATACCTTCTTCTGTGTGTCCTTAATTGTGTGTCCACAACAACCCTTCGCACCGCTTCAGCCCAATTATACTGACCCATTGCCTCAATGTCCTCTACATATTGCAACATACCCCACGCTGCTCCATATGGCGTACGTGGGAACAAAACCTCATTAATGATTACAACATCAACCATCAAAGTTCACATCACAATTCCAACAATAATAAGTCCAACCATGATTCAAACACAAGCCCAAGCACAACATACAACACAATCTGATCACACCCACAATAACTCCCTCTCAACTTACATTTCCCCCATACCCATGCACACCATGTAGGTCACTACACTCAAATTATGACATATTGTAAGATTGTACTACCCACACTACACCAATATACATTCCTGGATGACATATTCAGTAACCCCGGATATCCATGAAGCCACAAACACAAATAACACCATCGTCTCATGCTCTGTTATAACGTAAAACTATACAAGGTTCGCACTATCATTTACCAACTTCAACCATGACAAGGCATGACTTTCACCCCCAAGACACCGCAAACACAGTGCACACAAACCTCAACTCACAAAAGTAGCAAGCACACTTCTATCACTTCAAATATTTCCAACACCTAACCATCAAAACCACCTATGTGATTAAATATTACTACTCATACAAAACCATCCCAACTCAAACAAACCACAGATCTTCAAACCCTAACTCACAGAGAAGGTAAGCTGACCCATTACAAGAAAGATTTTCGCATACATTTTCACAAATTACAACATAATGAACCTACTACTCCACAACAACCCACACAAATTTTCCATTAACTTTGCCAATTTCCCAAATTGGAGAGTTGGGTACTTACTTGTGTGTCCGTAAATTTCACCTGCAATCGCGACTCTCTACCCTACTCCACTGAATTACTACTCGAAGCAGTCTTCCACTTCCCAATGTTTGCACTCATCGAGCCTCTACGGAGTTGGACAGCACCAAATTCGCTTGGTTCATCCCTCTCCTTCATCTGTCTTTTGCTGTTTTAGGCATCCACTGATAGGCAAAAATCAGACTTTTTTTTAAAAGCACACAAATTGGGGCTTTCCTCAATTAATTCTACTGAAGGGCACACTCGTACTTTCGCATATCTCAAGCCCCTCCATCACTAGAGGCCTAATCCAAAATTGGCGACCATTCAATTTAAAATAACACCTCACAGTTACCACAGGTAACCAAAATTTTTCAACACTTGTAATTTTTTCGAGGGTTGGTAGAGGGCCTGGAATCTTTCCTGCTATTGGAAGGCAAAAAACAGGATTTCGGAGAGCAGCATTAGCAGTATGAACTTCAGCACCACAATGGCAGCAATTAACACCGAGGCTATTCCAACACTCAGAGGTAAATTTCCGGAGCAAAAGCCAGACACTGCCCAAGCCCGAAAGCCGCAAAAGATAGCTGCAGCCAGTGGCCACTCTCCAAAATTAAGGAATGGACGCCTTGGGAGGAGGCGGCTACTCCGGCAGCTTATGGTGGCGGCGCCGCCCTTTCGATCATCGCCGGAAAAGAGGAGAGAAAAACCAGAGGCAAAACGCATCATCAGGGTCGGCTCAGGCTGCAAATGATGGCGTCGGTGCAGGGCACGGTTTCCCACTGAAGCAGGCGGTGACTGCCGGATCTCTCGCTTTGGCGGGCGACACCATTGCTCAGCTCAGACAACGTTGGACTTCTCTCAACAAGGAGCAACATTCTCCCTCTGATTCTGATGATTCGAACCAGGTTCTTCTTTTCCTCTCTTCAATGGCGATTGAAAATTTGAGGTCTTTTTGAATGAATTCCGAATGTCTCAATTGAGTATCATACAGTTAATATTGGTACCAAATCTACATAGTCTTACCTCTAGAATCGAAGTATACAGCGGAGACGCTTTAGATTCGAAATGGACAGTGACAATGTATGGGGCATTTCAATTCTTGTGCAAT
This sequence comes from Carnegiea gigantea, assembly GCA_029747015.1. NCBI lineage: Eukaryota > Viridiplantae > Streptophyta > Magnoliopsida > Caryophyllales > Cactaceae > Carnegiea > Carnegiea gigantea. The sequence continues at coordinate 60,602 of JAKOGI010003121.1, read as the reverse complement.
AGTTCGTATTCTATATGTGAAACTAATTTTGGAGCAACAAGCTTGCTGAAGATTTCTTCATACTGCCACGGCCGTGACCCTGTGTATACCATTCATAAATCATAAGCATAAGTGATTATTCTGTGCCATAACACCCGTATTGTGTTTGATCGCAAATCACAATTCAGGGCTAGCGCGGATTCTGAGACCGTTGCTACAGAGGAATTAGAGTTGTTTCTTGTTTACTCTGATGACTGATAGTATTCAGTTCCAGCTGCAGATAGTGCTGGCGCTTTCAGGAAGTCAAGAGGCCCTGTATTGTGACTGTGCTTATTTTGTGGCTTCACAGGCTGGATCCTTTCTTTTTTGATATGAAATTCTCAAATAACTGATTTTCAACTAAGCCCGCAAGAAGCTTCCCCTGCTGGCTTGTCTCTCTACCTCCATCATTTTTTGGGTTGAAATTGACATGCACTGACTATCACATTTTCAATGGTGCTTGCTTGAATTGAAAGAAAAATAATAGAGGAAGGATTGAGTCATAATATAAGGATCAAAAGCACATGGTCCCCTCCCAGAAAAGAATAATTAAAAAAAAAAGTAACTGATGAAAAGGGATTTTTTTTTTTTGGGTTTTTGGGGGGGGGGGGGAGGGGAAGAGGGTGGACATGACCAGCTTTGGATTGACCCACTGGAAGGTGGCTTGGCCTGATTGTTCATAGTAGTTTCAAGCTTTAACTTTGGTTTTGGTTTCAGGATATTGTGCAGAAACTTCTGTCAGGCCATGACTGGTTACGAGCCCTTCGAATGACTTCCTATGGGTTCCTTTTCTATGGGCCTGGTTCTTATGTTTGGTATCAAACTTTAGACAAGTATTTACCGCAACCAACAGTCAAGAATCTACTATTGAAGGTATTATTTTTTGAATATTGCCAATTTGTTCATTTGTTCATTTGGCTGCCCTTTGCTTCCACAATTTTCATCATCTATGTTTTCTTATTGTTGGTTGATTGGATGCTGATCCTAAAATGTTGTTCAATAGTATCCCACATCTGAGTTTGTGGGATTTGTGAGTACTGAATAAATCTATGGTTGTCGAATAAAACATTTTGAGGATTGAAGAAGTTTTCAACTGAAACAGTTGCCTGGCAACATAATGTCTGCCAAGTGGTGGTTTTGGAGTTGACATCTTAAATGGTGATTTAGTGCAAAGCTGAAGCATTTTCTCCCTCAGGGATGAAAATCAATGTTATGAATCTCATACCCTACTGATGAGATACCGAAGGTATGCTCCGTTTCTTACCAAAACCGGTACAGAATTGGGCCCAAAATTGTACCGCTGAAATCCCTTTCAAATTCGGTCAATACTGGATTTCGCAGGCCATAATCCGAGTGAATTGGCCGGAATCAAGGTCTTGGTCTATGCCCTTGCTCTTCACACAACCATGGCTATGCTTTTCTTGACTAAAGAAGAAATATGAACAATGAGGTCTCCCTTAGTAGGGGTGAGCAAGACTGGGTACCTAGTCCATTTTCATGGACTCGGGTCTAAAAACTGGAACCGTGTCCAAGATTTTGGGAACCGGTCCCAGAACCGGTTGGGACTGGTTCGGAATCAGGTACCCAGTTCTTAATTTTTTTCCTATTTTGTTTATTTCATTTCATTTAAATTTTAGGCTTTTGGTTGTGATTTTGTGAGAGAACCAATACACCTACCAAGCTAGTTAATCGATCGTTCAAAATCAAATTGAATAGTGGCAGCTAGACATCTACTATGCATTAAACTCCAATTGGTTAGCTAATAAATAACATTTTATTTCATCCAAGCATTTTATTTCATCCAAACATTTAAAAAAAAAGTCATCTTTTTATAGTATTATATATTAACAAAAAGATTTCGTTATATCAATGTATAGTTGGAAATCATTGCAACATCGGGAGAACAACACCTAATGTCAACGGGTCACCGGTAATTCAGTTATTTATTTATTTTTTTCAAAACTGATCAGACCTGGTAATGGATCCAGTTCCAGTTCAAAGTTTTCAGGACTTGGTTGCAACCTGTTCCAAAATTTTGGAACCAGTCCTAGACCCAGTTCATCCGGGTCCGAACCAGGTTTGGGTCTGGAACTGGGTACCCAATTTTTTTGCTCAGTCCTACTTACTAATAGTTGGGTTAATAAATGGAAGAAGAAGGATGAAAAGTGAGTGGTATTCCCTGAGTGAACCTCAGTTGAAGAAAGCTGGAAAAAGAAAGATGAAGAGCGAGAGATGAAGATTAGGCATGGAAAGATTAGAGGAGAAAGGAAGCATAGAGAATATTGAGCCATTAAATTGAAGGAGAGAGAAGAGGGGGAAGTGGCTGAAGGTTGGTGGGGACTGGGGAGTTGGGTAGTTAGGTTAGGGTTTTTTCTGAGTTCTATTTATATATGGGAGAGGAGGGTTGGGTTGGGTAGGTTGATTTAATAGGATGAGTTTTGAGAAACATAAATTGGGTTATTAAAAAAAATATGAAATAGATTTAAGTAATTGGATTTATTTTATTAATTTTTGGTCTCGGTACGAAATATTTGGTACCGGTACGAGATGTACCATTTCGGTAAGAAACCGGTCCAAGACCTGGTACGATATTTAAAACTTTGACGAAAATATGACTATCTCCTCAGGTCTTGCTCAATCAGATAATTCTTGGTCCATCAGTTATTGCTGTGGTCTTTGCATGGAATAATTTATGGCAAGGGAAGATTTCTGAGCTTCCAACAAAGTATCAGAAGGATGCCCTTCCTACCTTACTAGTTGGTAAATACATTAAGCTTTATACATTGCCTTGTTTATTGGGTCTCACTGTGCTTTTCTGCGCTTTCCTTACTCCGATTTTTAATTACTTTGTTTGATTTGCAGGCTTTAGATTCTGGATTCCTTATAGTCTACTGAATTTTTGGTACTACTGTCACTACCTTCCTTCTTTATATGCTTCTGATGGCACTAACTCGGCTAAGTTTTAGTGTTTTTTGACAAGAATGTATTGTGAAATTGCTCACGTGGGTTTCTGGGCATGAGGCCTTTTTTCAAATTTCAAGAGGTTATCAAATACCAATTTGTTGACAGCCGCTTATCAAAGTAATTTTAGAATATGGCTTCCTAGCCCTAGGAGCAGTTCAACCTCTGTTTTCACGTTTTCGCTACCAACTTTTATCTATTCCTTTCAAATCGAGACCACAGATTCCTATGCAGCATTTTTCTTCTTCTTTTTGTCTGTGTGTGTGTTGGGGGGGGGGGGTGTTGGTGTCCTTCAGATATTCACAAGATTACCCGAAATTGCAGATGAGAAATATCTCCATTGAACTTTGAATTTAAAAGAGTAGATTGCTTAATGCTTGCTACTTTGCAGCAAAAGAAGGATTATTTAACCCAAGTAAGATGCTAGATGAAAAGAATTGATCCCTATGTTTTCTCTTTTCAGGGTTATTCCTCTTCAGGGACGAGTGGCTTTCATGTCTTTGGGTTCAATCTTTTGGAATTTCATTCTGTCTTCAACCATGAGCAAGTAAACCTGTGTCCAAACTGATGATCTTGCCCATACTATGCAGAATTTCAACAATCATGCTTAACAGGCTCCACCTGTGGTGTTTTGGAAGGCCTTCCCCTTTTTTGGCCTAATCCTATAGCCTGAAATCAGGTACTTTGACACCTTGGGATAAACACATGTCACAAAGCAATGATCATCGTTGAAAATCGGTTAGTTTGTCAGTAAGAAGCTAACATTGAGTAAGGCATTGGTAGAATCATAGGAAGATAACACTTTTCTTGTAATGTTTATCTTTTTCTATTTTTCTTTGTTTCATCTAGTCGTTATTGCTCTGTATTTCAGATGTACTTTGCTTGGAAAATCTGACTACAATACATTTATTTGGCCCAAATTATCTGTCCTTCTATAGACTTGTATTGTGTCTAAAATGGACCTTTTATCGGGTGGTGACTAATGATCTTGAAAGTTTCTATCTGCATGGAAGTAGTCATGGCATTGCTAGATGGCAGAGGCAGGATAGAAAGGAAGAGAAGTAGGAAATTGCCCATTATAAACCAGGGTACCAAGACTTAGCAGATATTACTAATCATCTGTTGAATGCTTTGAGAATCCATTAACCTTATTTCATATCAACTGTCTCATGTGGGATGGATACGTTTTATTACTCGTTTGTTGATTTGTGTTACTGGACTTACTAATTGGCCAGTGAGTAAGAATGCTCGCATTTGCATCTCGGTAGACTGATTAGCGGATTCACATTAGGTAGTGATAATTATTGTAAATGTACGGATGAATGATGTAATTAAAGAAGGTTCATTAAAGCCAGCAGTGGAGCTGGTTGATGAATACAAATAAAAAAGGCGCTAAATTAGGTGAGCACCTATGAATTAAGGAAAAGGTCTATTTTGATCACTGACATTCAAAAATTATCTTAACTAGTCTTGTAGAAATACTGCAGATGAACTTCGTTAACACTTGTTCTATTCTAATAGTATAGTGAATAAATATTTTGATCAGCCCTTCCTGCAAATGCTATTACAAAGATGATTATAGTGCATAGTAGATGTTTGCATGTATTCCAACTATTTAAATTAACAAGGTCTTCAAACATTGTAATGTTGTTGACTGGTAGAATCTATTGTCATCAACTTTTGTACATGGTTATATGCGTAGCCATGAATGACTAGGTCGAATTTAAATTTTAGAATTTTTCTTCCAAAAGCGAAAAATTTCCGAGGAAAATACCAGAGTAATTTCTGTAATTGATATTTCCTATACAGATTTGACAAAATAGAACGCACTTTCCTAGTTATGCATAACAGAAGACAACAGTTGGTTGTCATACCATGAAAATATCGACACTGAAAATGACAGGAAGCCAAGCCACCGAGGCCACTTTCACCATCCTCACACCTGACAAAGGAATTTGATTCTTTCTTTGCCATCCATCAAAGTAACACATATTCCCTCACTAGTCACCATTGAACATCAGAGCATCTACATCAGCCTCAGAATAAATTAACAAATCTGAAAAATCAGAATAAAGTAAGAGGAACATACTTACTGCAGGCCTGCAGTAATGGAAAACCTTGAAATTCGCCCATTTTCAAAACTATAAAAATCCCCTCCCCCAACCCCAAAAAAAGGGGAAAAAAAATCCAATTCGAGTACTTAGAAGCAACGCAATTGAAATCTCACAAATTATGAACCACAGGAACGATTACCCTCCCTACTTTCCTCGCCCTACAACACATGCAAGTTATGTAGCTGATGGTAATACGAACCCCTACCCACCAGGGCAGCTCGAGTTCGACAGTCGGTCCTCAAATCGCCAAGGTTATGGTTCTGGTTACGGAGAGGTGAATGCCTCTCCTTCATCGGAAAATAGGGAGCTCGGGTTAGACCATTGGCCCTCAACGCTTCAAGGTTATGGGAATAGAAATCGCTTTCTATCTCCTGGGAATAGGTCATTTGGACTGGATCACCGTCGGTCCTCGTTTCAAGATGTAAGACAAAGAAGTTGGTTTAACAGTGTAGACAGTTTTAATTAAGTTGTTTTGCAAGTTTTTTTTTTAATGTGAAGTCACTTTCTTGGATGCATTTTCTGTGAAAAATGATTTCCTTGTGCCAAATAGTTAAGAGCGTGGGGAAAAATAGTTTTTCTCACAAATAAAACTTTTGGATGTTTTTGGTTTATTACGACAGCACAATGCAGGAATTGGTGCACCAACTCCGTATGGGCTTTTTGAGGAGAGACTTGCTGTAAGACCTTCAAGCCATACAGGGTAAAGCTATTTTTTTTTTTGCTTGTGCACTCCCACCCTTTCATCATGAAGTGCTTTGTAACCATGGTTCAGGATGTTTGCATGACTATAAGGACACGCACGTTTTGCGGCTGAAATAAAAATTGCTCGCTTTAAATTGTCAAATCTAATCAAATTTAGAGATCAACTAACTAATTAGGATGGTCTCCACAGGTTTGATATCATTTTTTTGGGCATAATTGTGGTAACTAATTTGCAATTTGTATTGTACTCCAGTCGACTATATTCATACTTTGCAACCTAGTTTCTAGTTATCTATAATTCATTGGAAAAGAATAAACCAATATCAATCTTTTTCTTTGTCAAAGATATTCTAGAAATGAACAACTGACAATATTAACAGTAAGAAGTGTAAAACTGGTTCTTCTAAAAGCTTGTTTCAGTGGGAGGCTTAAGGGCTTGTTCTTTTCGTGAGTCAATTCTAAAATACCAACCTCAATCCACTTCAACCTACTTTATCCCACTTCAACCTACTTCAACCCACTTCCATTATTTTAACCAAGTTCAATTTATCACATAAAAAAAATTCAACCCACTTCAACGTACTTCAACCTGCCTCAACTTACTTCGACCCACTTCACCCTTTTACTCACTCCAATTTACCCACGAAAAGAACAGACCCTAAGACTAGGAACAAAGCAATGTGTATCTAACAAGTTCAGATTCCCGTAGTTGGATAATGATAAGTTGAATCCCATGGTTAGAAATAAAGCTTGCATTGTTTGGCATGTACCATTTAATGAATGATTTAACTATTGTATGAAAAAACTGCAGCATTCCCACAAACCCTCCTCCTGTGCCGAGGATCCCACCACAAGTGATCGTCATAGGCAGCCACATCAATGGAACAAGCCCCAGATTTCCATTCTCGCACACGCTTACCTCCAGATTATCCCTCAACCAAGAGATGATCAACACACATACACTTTCAGGGACTGAAAATGAATCAAAGCTAACCAGAGATGAACAAGAGCAAGTCCTGAAAAAGCTCAAGAAAGAAGTCTACAACCCAACACCTGCCAAGATGATGCTATCAAGGCGAGTGAGCTTATACTACAGAGACCTCAACCACGATCCCAACAACGCCCAGGAGATGATGGACTCAAAAAACAAGAAGAAATCGGATGAGGGCAAAAGATGTGCTGTTTGTTTGGAGGATTTTGGGGCTGGAGAAGAAGTTATGCTTACACCGTGTGATCATATGTTCCATGAGGACTGCATTGTGCCTTGGGTCCAGAGTCACGGACAATGCCCGGTTTGTAGGTCTGTTTTTTGTGAGAGGATTAAGGAAAATGGAAGTGGGAATGGGAACAGAGCAGTGGCTTTGCCTGCTGGTCATGGTTTGTTTGAAGATGAGCTACTTTCACTTATTCAAACTGTAAATGAAGTCTTCCGTGGGGAGCCTAGAATCTAAGCCTAAACTCTTTAGGGTATATGTGCAAGTTGTGATGGTTATTTGGGTTGGGTAGGTCAATGGGGTGCGCATCTGTTATGAATGGAGTAAAGGGGTTCTGTTCTGTTGCTTAGGCAGAGTATGATTAAAGAAACAATGAAATTGAAGTATAATGCCACTATTTCCATATTGAAAATTTTAGGACCCATGTTTACTAACTAGAATATTAAGGCTTCGGCATTTTCTTGTTATTCATGCTCTTCAAATCTCGATTAGGAGTGTGTGCCTGACTTTTGATTCACTCTTTTTGGAAGACTTGTATGCTGTGAATTTAAAAATGATGTATTAAATGCCCATGGGTATCTTGACATAGAAGATAGCAACTTTCAATGTGAAATCTGCTTTCATAGGACCTCTTGTGATGAAAAAAGTTGCATTAGAAACATTTTCTCACAAAGTTAATAAGGCAAGTATGGATTTAAAATGTGGGCGAACCGCAACAAAATGGCCGTGTTGGAGAGGTTTTGGAATTGGACGAACCGCGTTTTCATGTTGCAATAGCTGAGATATGGAACGCGATTGCGGTATTAGAGCGATTTTGCCGCTTCGTTGTTGAAACCGAAATTCCGACCGAAACTGCATTTTGAATCCTTGAAAGCAAGTATAAAATGATATGAGCAAAAGAATGTCAAATCAAATGTGAGATAGATACAAAACATTCTATGTAATAAAACAACTAAATTGAATTGTCAACAACTAAATTGGATTGTATTGACTCGAATTGTGTTCAAAGAGTTTATTGCCTTATTTTGAATGATTTATTTTGAGTTCTAAGTTCAGAAATTATCTATTTTTATGAAGATACTTTATTTTCCAGTTATCACATATTTTATAATCGACTTAATGTTGATCCATTATAATTTTCAAGTATAATATAGTCCTCACTTAGGACCTTTTTCCTCTTGTAATGCGAATAATTTACACAATTTAATCATTATTTGGTTATATGCATTATGTAAGTTTCATCCAAAATGAATATCGTTTTTTTAATAAAGCAATATATAAGTGCTAACAAATTCAATATAGTTAGTAAGGAGTAGGCCGCGTATGAGGGATATTTTCAATTATCGGCCGCAAATGCAAAGATCTTATTGATGAGCAATTTACAAGAACCCTAAAAAATGTACCTAGGTCTTAATATGCATGGATAGATTCACTTGATCAATACAGGTGTTCTGGGCATCTGTTGGCTGATGATTTTTAAACAATCTGGAAAAAATCTAGATAACAATTCTTAAAATTTTTAAAAATTCAGTTAAAAGACACTCATAGCACTATGCCAGAAAAAACTAAAAGAACACCAGCAAAACGCAAGAAACGAAAGGAGTGAAGGACAAAACATTCCTGTATAAAAATCTCAAGTCTAGGGGCAGATATAGCCATACCAACGGTGCCACGTAACCACTTAGGAACCACATCCAGTTCCTCTGAAGCACTCTATTTTACCCACCTCAGCCTTCTTCCGCCAAGGAAGCCTCCGCTCCCTCTCCCTCTGCCTCTGCCTCTGCGTCTCCCTCTCCTCCTCTCTGTGGATTTTTAAGGAACATTTACAGGTACTCCTTCAGCTCTGATTGATTTTATTTTTCTGGGTTTGTATTGTTTCCATATAATGCGCAAAGTTCATGCTTAATTGCTACGGGTTCTGCTTAATTTCAAACATTTCCATTCAAATTTACATCTGTATTTGGAATTTCAGATACCCGGTCGGAATTTTCTCGTGCGAGTGCTTTATCTCTCTGAGAACATTGTTGGGTGATTGTAGAAATGAACATTTTAAGCGGATTTTACATGAAATTCTGTTAGTTTTCAGTAATTTGATTCAATAGCTGTGTTGTGTACTTGTAGCTGAGTTGAGTAGCTTAGTTGACTCAGTGATGCGAGCTGTTGCCTTGAGATGAAACCCTTTTTTCAGAAAATGTGGTACGTATGTTGGCCGTGGTAATCCCTGAAATCAGAGACATCTAAGCTACAAGTGGTAGTGAAGGCATAGGCAATCCCAATTCCTTGCGTTTCTGTTTTCTATTCTGTAGGGCAGATACTGCTTTATTACCTCTGAATGGTGGTGTCAGCAATCTGGTTTCACTGAACATCTTCTGTAGAAGAGAGCAATAGCTGGAGGGAAATATCAAGGAAAATATCAAGGGCTGTTAGGAAAAAGGCCAGTTATGCAAGGTTTGTTACAATACTGTTAGTTAGTTATAGGATATCCTTTTACTCTCTGCTGGTTTTGTATAAAAGGTGGAAGGGGGGGTCTGTACCGGGTTGTTGTTTTTTCAATAAGATGAGGAGGATCTAGAGCAGGAGTGTTCATCTGCTCTCTCTCCTAATCATGATCATAATCTGATCGATTGCATCTTGTTTCCAATTGATCAAACATCGTCATGGTATCAGAGCAGTCAAATTCTGATTCACATTTTTTTTCTTCTTCAATTCGATCATATGATTTGAGTCATCATTGATCAAGCTTAACTCTGATTTCATAAAGTTTGTTTTTCCATTCGATTGGTTGAATATCATCCTCAATCAATCACGTTTCATCATCATTGTGATCCAGAATCCAGATGACCATATGACTTATAATACAGAGCACTTAAGTGATATCAAGGTGCTCCATGAGAAATCCACAATTGCTTTGCCAAATGTTAACTCCTCTGAAATATCTTCAATAGGCAAAGTCAAATTGTCTGCAGAAATAGAATTGCAAGATGTTCTGTATGTACCTGTCTTCAAGTATAATTTGCTGTCCATTCCCAAACTGACAAGAGATAGCAATTGTGTGGTCATTTTTCATCCTAAATTCTGTGTAATACAGGATTATGGCCCTGTTTGGCAATCAGCTGTTAGCTGTTAGCTGTTAGCTAATTAAATTAGCTGTTAGCTGTTAGCTGATTGTATTAGCTGTTTGACTTAGCTGATTGCGTTAGCTGTTTCTGAAAAAAGTGTTTGGTAACATTAGCTGTTTCTAACAAGCTTATTTAGTGAAATTTCCCTTGTACCCCTTAACTAAACTTCATTACTTTTTTAATAACATAATTATTTTTATTGCATTTTCATTTTTCTTTTTAACATGAATTGTGAATTATAGATTGTGACTGGTGAAATATATAAAATTACAATTACCTTCACCCAAATTTGATGTTTATTACCATAGATTTTTTGTTTAATTGACTTTAATTTTATTTTTGGTAATAATTAAAATTTATAACATAATTACATTTAGAAAGATCTACACCACAAAATACTAATTAATCTACATCATTTCTTAAATTGAAGAAATTTTAAAATTAAAATTATTAATTTAAACATCATGATTTTCCACAACTCTTGTCCCAAAAGATCAAAAAACCAACGAAAAAAATCGAAAACAAAAAGTCCAATGTTACATGTAGCCCATTTGAAAATGAAGAGTAGGATTTTTGTACTAACTAAATAAATGTAATTATGTCAAAAGAAAGGGGGTAATATGGTAAATTTAATATTGAATAGTAATAAGCTAATGCAAAAAGCTCTTCCAAAGAGCTTTTTCTAAATTAGCTTTTTATACCCAAAAAGCTAATTCAAAAAGCTATCTAACCAAACAACTAAAAGAGCTTTTTGACCCAAGTCAAATAGCTGATACTCACAAAAAGAGCTTTTTGAGGCCAAAAAACTCTTTACCAAACAAGGCCTATGTCAACAACAAGATTTTGGGGATTGGTAGGAAACATAGAGGATTATACTATCTCAAAGATCAGCCATTGAATGGAGTAGATAGCAGAATGGAAACCATTGTACAAAGCTTGCTAAAGATAGATAAGGACAAGATCCTAGTTGCTGGTGCAGTTGACTGGTCCAAAGCTTCTGAATCGTTTGAGGTCTGGCATAAGAGACTTGGTCATGCCCCCTTGAAGAAGCTGAAGCTTATTTCAAATCTTCAACTCAAAGTGGAAGACAATAAAGTGTGTGTGACTTGTCCAATGGCAAAGTTTACTAGGCAATCTTATATGTCTAGTTCTAGTAAGAGTACCAATGTGTGTGAAATGATACACATGGATATATGGGGACCATATAGAGTTCCTACATATGAGGAGTATAGATATTTTTTGACTCTTGTTGATGATTGTACTCGAGCAACTTGGGTATACTTGCTGAACACAAGTCACAGGCACTGTCTACATTCCAATAATTCATGAAATTTGTATCTACACAATTTTAGGCCACAGTTAAAGTGGTCAGATCTGATAATGCACTTGAGTTCCATAGTGAAACCTGTCAGCAATTTTTTAACAGTCTTGGCATTATACATCAAACTTCATGTGTTGACAGGCCACAACAAAATGGCCGTGTTGAGAGAAAACATAGACATCTCTTGGAGATATTTAGAGCACTAAGATTTCAAGCACATCTACCTCTTAACTTCTGGGGAGATTGTGTATTAACAGCAGCATATATCATCAATAGACTGCCTACTCCAGTGCTTAACAACAAAACACCTTATGAGATGTTGTTTGGGCATCCCCCTACTTATGAGCATATGAAAGTGTTTGGGTGCTTGGTGTTTACTGCTCCCTCATACAAAGAAAAGGACAAATTTCAAGCAAGAGGTCTTCCTTGTGTGTTCTTAGGTTACTCAGCCACCAAAAAGGGGTATAAATTGTTGGATTTACACACCAACAAAGTCATGGTGTCCAGAGATGTGAAATTTGAGGAGCACATTTTTCCTTTTCATAAGGACAGTGCCACAGCATATATGCTATCGACACCAATCAACATGACACCTAAAGTATATTTTGATGAGTCATATATTAATCTGTCACCTACAGATTTAGCAGACCATGGTCAGAATGTGCACTTAGCATCTGATACTTCAGTCCCTCATGGTGCTAAGAATACAGCTTCTGGATAGGAGCACTCACACCACCAGCCTCTCACTGTGCCCTCCACATCTATGCCAGGCACACGAAGACCTGTTAGACAACCCAATAAGCCTCAATGGCTATCTGATTATGTGACTCCTGCAGTCACAACTCAGAACAAGATCATATATCCTGCAGCACATCAAGTGACTGTTACACATCTCAGCCCTAAATATCAAGCCTTCTTGTCTCCTATTGACAGACAGCAAGATCCTAGCTCGTTTGCAGAAGCTGTTCAAAGTCAAATCTGGTGTGATGCTATGAGCATAGAACTACAAGCATTGGAAAGGAATGGAACTTGGAGTCTAACTAAGCTTCCTGTTGGAAAAAAGGCCATAGGCTGCAAATGGTTATTCAAAACAAAGTATAGATCAGATGGCACCATTGAAAGACATAAGGCACGACTTGTTATTCAAGGATGTAGACAGCAAAAGGGAATTGATTATGAAGAAACCTTTGCACCTGTAGCAAAGATGACCATGGTCAGATCTGTTCTTGCTGTTGCATCTATACAAGGATGGCAGGTGTGGTAAATGGATGTTACTAATACATTCTTGCACGGAGACTTGGAAGAAGATGTCTACATGAAACTCCCACAAGTGTATAGAGGACAGGGGGAGCCTATTCTGTGTAGTCCAATATCAAAATCAACAAGAACAATTCCCTCCAACACTGTTTGCAAGCTTCACATGGGTTGAAGCAAGCCCCTAGACAGTGGTTTGCTAAACTCACAGCTAGCTTGTTATCATTTGGATTTCATCAATCTAAGGCAGATTACAGTTTATTTACGAGGAAGACAAATGAAGGTCATCTACTAGTATTAGTCTATGTAGATGATATACTTATTACCAAGGATTCAAAATGCGGTTTCGATCGCGATTTCGGTTTCAGTAGCGGTACGGCAAAATCGCTCTAAAACGGCAATCGTGTTCCATATCGCGGCTATCGCGGCATGAAAACGCGGATCGCCCAACTCCAAAACCTTTCCAACGCGGACGTTTCATCGCGGTTCGGCCACATTTTAAATCCATGCTTATTACTGGCAGCTCTATGTCTCTCATTCAAAAGGTGAAAGATCACTTGCATACTTGGTTTCACATGAAAGACCTTGGTGAACTCAGATATTTTTTAGGCATTGAAGTGGCCAGGTCAAACCAAGGTATTTTCCTTTCTCAAAGGAAATATGTCATGGATCTCCTCAAAGAAGCTGGAATGCTCAACTCCAAACCAGTGTATCTGCCAATGGATCCAAACACCTCCATGACTCAGGAAGGTACCTTACTATCTGAACCAGACAAGTACAGAAGATTGATTGGTAAATTGATCTATCTCACAATTACAAGACCAGATATTACTTATACTGTTCAAGTCTTAAGTCAATATATGCAATCCCCTACTGAGGCGCATATTAATGCTGCTGTGCGAGTGCTGAGATATCTCAAACAATCTCCTGGTCAAGGCATTTTACTTTCCTCCAAGTCAGCTCCTACCTTGACAGCCTACTGTCATAGTGATTGGGGATGATGTGCTGACTCCGGAAAGTCTGTGACTGGCTATTGTGTCTTATTGGGAGACTCTCCTGTTTCATGGAGATCCAAGAAGCAGTCAGTGGTTGCTCGTTCCACGGCTGAGGCTGAATACAGGGCGATTGCTACGGCAACATGTGAAGTCACTTGGCTTATCCAATTGTTTAAAGATCTTGGTCTTCCAGGCTTAGCCCCTGTTACACTCAAATGTGATAACCAAGTAGCTCTATACATTGCTGTCAATCCCGTTTTCTATGAGCGAACAAAACATATTGAAGTGGATTGCCACTTCATTAGGGATAAGATGAAGACAAGGATTATTCAGCCCACCTATGTTTCTACCAAAGCTCAACTTGCTGATGTTTTTACCAAGATTCTGCCTGTAGCTCAGCATTCTCATCTTCTTTCCAAGTTGGGGGTTTGTAATATATTCACCTCCCAACTTGAGGGGGAGTGTAGAAGAGAGCAATAGCTGGAGGGAAATATCAAGGAAAATATCAAGGGCTGTTAGGAAAAAGGCCTGCTATGCAAAGTTTGTTACAACACTGTTAGTTAGTTACAGGATATCCTTTTACTCTCTGCTGGTTTTGTATAAAAGGTGGAAGGGGGGGTCTACTGGGGTGTTGTTTTTTCAATAAGATGAGGAGGATCTAGAGCAGGAGTGTTCAGCTGCTCTCTCTCCTAATCATGATCATAATCTGATCGATTGCATCTTGTTTCCAATTGATCAAGCATCATCATCTTCCAATTGCTCATACAGTCTAAGAAAATCATCACTTTCTCGTAGGTCTCTTTGCTGCAGAGATAGAATTAGGTGTTGTATCTTCGGTTTTTGGACGTTGCCTTGGAGTTCACTATGCTCAATCCTCCAATCTGCCATTTTTTGGTCGGCTTTTTCCCTTTTTTTGGGGGGGGGGGGGGAGGCAGAGGTGGAGGGTGAAAAATCTTTAGCACGGATTCATTTCACTTGGGAATTGGGTTTTCCGCTCCGGCTACCAAAGTGCAGCATAAAGGCTATTTTGTGTCTGCCACCATCGGTGTAAGCTTTTGATTGAGTATGTTCCTTAACATGCCACGGAAACCGCACATTATTCAGCATCTACTAAAAGCGTGTACCAACATAATGAGATTGTACATCCAAAGGCCATTTGCTTTGTGAAGAGACTCTTGCTATGTGCTGGATTGGCCTTTCGTTCTTTCGCATTGTGTCTGTCCTCTGTTGCATTTGCTTTCTCTTGGAAGCTAGTAAGCCCCACATTAACAGTCTACCATATCATGTCAGCAAAGGGGTCTAGCTTAAGGTGGGAGGCGTCAACTTTGGCTCTGGACTAGATATCATTCTGTTGGGGATCTAGTCTCATTTCTTAATATTATTGAACCACAAATACGTAGCTTCCAATGAAGGATGTGTGGGTATAGACATCTCCTGGGATCTTTTTTGCCTTAAGCTCCTGTGTAAAATCCTAAAATCTTCAGATTAAGTGCCTCTATTGGATGTCTACAACTGCACGTTCTGGTCTTCCAAGTTGGCCCCTCTGTAATTTGAGAAGCTGGCTAACTTCTTTAGTTGATTTCATATCTTTAATGGGACTTGCATCCAAAACACCAAATTTCCTATCAAGTTCTTGATACTATCTAGACACCATCGAATTTGTAGGCAATGACATTTAGTGGATCGTCTCCAAACAATTAACAAGTCTCTTGCCTTATCTGAAACAGCAAAACTCCCACAAAACATCTTGTCACTGTATCCAGCAACTCCATGGCTTCTGAATCAGTTAAATACATATATAAATGGGCATTGATCATGTTCTGCTGGATAAAGAATCTACCTCTTCTCTTCCCGATTACTTAGCTTTTAATTCAAGAGGTTCACCAGCATCCTTACCTTTGGTCATGTCTTCAATAGGAATTATATTTAAAACAAATGAGATATTTCCAATCAAGTTCATTGGAAGAAACTAGAAATCATTTCTAGAATATAGCTCACGATTGAGTTTGGGGGACAATAATATGTTTTAGTGGTTGGCTGCTTCTGATGGGCATATAACAAATGAACCTAAATGGTAGAATTCAACATGAGAGCTGGGCTGGTCATGTAAGCATTGATATTGATGCTGATGGTGAAAATGTATTCTTGCATGGACTTTGATGTTTCCATAAAATGCTGAGAATATGTAATTCAAAGTTTCAGCAACATATTTGCTGGGGCTGTGACATTGTATTGCTTTGAGCTGCTCAATTGCTTTGCTTATGTGAGTTCAATAGTGATTGAATGCCCTGAGCAGTAGCGTGCATTTATGTGTTGATAAGTTTATTGTACTTGAAATAGAAAATGGAATACCAAGGTGTTGCCTGTTTTCTGGTAGTTATCATGGTATTTGTGGATAAACAATACTACAATAGGCAAGTTGATAATTGAGATATGACTTTATATATTGATTAAGTCAACAGAGCACAGGACTCATGATTGTCAATCCTCATGGTTGGTTCTATGAATATAGTCATTTTAAGTATTTTTGGGATTTGCCCTTTTCCTAAATCATTTTCCTCAAATTTCAAGTTCCTGTCTTGCTACTTTCCATTTCATTTAATTCCTAATGTCATACTCCATGACCTAATTCCATTAAGTCCAAGCTAGACTTTTGCCACTTTGAAGGCCTTATAGTGTATCTTCCAACTTTTAACTTTTGAGTCGAGGCAATCTAGTTAACAGCTGTAGAGATTCCAAATAATTTTCTTACAGAACAGGCTACAACGACAGGTGTCAAAATGTGTCCCAAAAAAAAAGGTTGCTCTCTATAATATAGTTTCACCATCAAAAATAAAAAAGTACAAGGTAATGCTTATGTGTTTGGAAGCTTTATTTACTAGTGATATTAGGTTAAAAGCTATACTTTTGGGAAGAAAATATGACCCGGAAGTCATGTGATGAAGTTAAAAAGGGCTACTGTTATAAATCCTCCCCCGGGGGGGGGGGGGAGGGTTTAGACATATACATGCAATCTCTAGTCTTGACACGACATTTAAGGACCAGTGCCATAGGAAACGGGACCTCTTAACAAACCTATAGATTTCCCTCCTACAACTCAATCTGCACCAACAAAATAGGTGCGATCCCCATCCTGCCTGCTGATCTCGTGTGACAAGCTAGGCATGGTATAGATGGCAAACAGTAATGGTTTTGGTTAACATCAAACACTTTCTTTCAGGTTTTTATTTGGCCATTGAACCTGCTTGGCTGGATATAATGTGATTTTATCTTACATTTACACTTCTTTTGGACTATTATTTGGCCTCTTAGGTGTGATTGTGAAGACTGCAGTGGTTTTACAGGATGGCTGCCTCATCAGCATGCCTCGTGGGCCACGGGTTATCAACCTCCAGCACCAAAACTATGTTAAACAAGAAGCTTTTTGGTAGAAACCTACTTACTCCTGGGCGTATAGTGTCAGCAAAATCCCCCAATGTCTTTGTTGTCAAAGCATCTTCAGACCAGTCTCAGAATCAAGGAAGACGAGGCTTCTTGAAACTGTTGCTGGGAAATGTGGGACTTGCATCATCTGCTCTAGTGGGTGGAAGAAATGCTTATGCTGATGAGCAAGAAGTTTCTTCTTCAAGGATGTCTTACTCAAGATTTCTGGAGTATCTCGACAAGGACAGGGTGAGAAAGGTAGATTTGTTTGAAAATGGAACCATTGCTATAGTGGAGGCTGTTTCGCCTGAGCTAGGTAACCGTGTACAACGAGTTCGTGTCCAACTTCCAGGACTCAGCCAGGAGCTGCTACAGAAGCTTAGAGAAAAGAACATTGACTTTGCTGCGCATAATGCTCAAGAAGATTCTGGGTCACTGTTATTTAACTTGATAGGGAATCTTGCATTCCCACTTATCCTAATTGCGGGACTTTTTCTTCTCTCCAGACGCTCTTCTGGAGGAATTGGTGGTCCAGGTGGTTCTGGTTTTCCAATGGCCTTTGGCCAGTCAAGAGCCAAGTTCCAGATGGAGCCTAATACTGGCGTAACTTTTGATGATGTTGCCGGGGTTGATGAAGCAAAACAGGATTTCATGGAGGTGGTCGAATTCCTGAAAAAGCCTGAAAGGTTCACCGCTGTTGGAGCCCGAATCCCTAAAGGCGTTCTTCTTGTTGGCCCTCCAGGAACCGGAAAGACCCTGCTGGCTAAGGCTATTGCTGGAGAAGCTGGTGTGCCATTTTTCTCCATTTCTGGTTCAGAATTTGTTGAGATGTTTGTTGGTGTGGGTGCATCTCGAGTGCGTGATCTTTTCAAGAAGGCAAAGGAAAATGCACCCTGCATTATATTTGTTGATGAAATTGATGCTGTGGGGAGACAAAGAGGTACTGGAATTGGGGGAGGGAATGATGAAAGGGAACAGACCCTGAATCAGTTGCTGACTGAGATGGATGGCTTTGAGGGTAACACCGGTGTAATTGTTGTTGCTGCAACTAACCGAGCAGACATTCTTGATGCTGCCTTGCTGAGGCCAGGACGGTTTGACAGACAGGTGAAAACTGTCTTACCTTTTGCCTTTTCCCAACCCAAAAAAAAAAAGAAAAAGAAAATGCTGTAGTTAATCTGTTTCATTGTTCAGTTGTGGGATGAACGTTTCTATTCTCAACCAGACTCTCATTCCTAGCAACCCCAAACAACCTAGAAGTCTAGAAGTAAATAATGAGACATTACAGTTTAATGGAAAAATAAGTTTGTATTGACTATATTTAGCTGTTGTGTAGGTGACAGTGGATGTTCCTGACGTAAGAGGAAGAACAGAGATCTTGAAGGTTCATGCAAGCAATAAGAAGTTCGACCCTGATGTCTCCCTTGATGTGATAGCAATGAGAACCCCTGGTTTCAGTGGAGCAGATCTTGCAAACCTCTTAAACGAGGCAGCTATTTTGGCTGGTCGCCGAGGGAAGACAGCAATTTCTTCTAAAGACATAGATGATTCAATTGACAGGATTGTAGCTGGAATGGAGGGAACAGTAATGACAGATGGTAAAGCCAAAAGCCTGGTGGCATATCATGAAGTGGGACATGCCATTTGCGGGTACGTGTAAAAGGCGTCGTACTAAGTTACAGTTTTAGCGCATACTAGACATTTGACAGCTTGACTTGATTTCTCAGTTGTCACACTGGAAATTTCCTTTTCTAGCCTCAACGAGTTCACTTTGCCCCTTCTTTTGTATCAAAAAGATAACCAAGGAGCAACAGTTTTTTTTTTTTTTTTTTAAAAAAGGTTTTTTTGATAATAGTTTTTAGACCCAAAGTCCTGCATTGAAGAATTATCTCCTCGCAAATCAGATTTGTTGATAGTTGATACTGAAATGGAATGTAATTTTCTTCTTTTTCCTTTTTCCCCCCTTTCTTCTCCTCCTTTCTGGGCAGAAGTGAGAGGCTGTTTGTGTTCTTTCCAAATACCACACCTTCTGTTCTGACATTTTTCAAGTTCAAAAGGTTTCGAGACTTTCATTGCCTCGTATAAGCAAAGCAGTTAGGTTTCATATAACAGGGAAGGGACTGTCTAGTGCCATAAAAGATATTCTGGATCTTTTAGTAGGTCAAGATTTGCGCAGATATTAAAATCTTATTTCATAAATGCAGTGACTACTGTAATTTTCTATTGCTTCCCTCTGAATTTCATAATGGTTTCTAAATTTCCGTTTCTCCCTCTTATCAAATATCATTGTCCTACGTTTATTTGCCTATCCCCTGTTGGGGTGGGGCTGAGAAGAACTTAGGTTTAAGACTTGCTATGGTTGGGATGTGAGTCGTCTCCATAATTCTCTTTTGCCTAGTCCAACGAGTGTTACTTCCCTGCCGCATGAAGTGTCTGTATGTTTGTGTGAAGTATATGGAAGACACCTTGGCAAAAATATGGCAACTAATCTGGCTTGATTTTATTATGAGATGTGGTCCAAAAAAGCGCCGTCTTTGGTAGTTCACTCAGCAAAACCCTGTGAATATTAATTACCTAATCATTCACTCCATTGTCTTCTGCTGTATGTACTGCTTGCCTAGTACACTTCATGTTTTACGGTTCAAATCCTATGCTTGTCACCCTGTTGTTTTCGCTGTGTTAGGTTTCCTTTTATTTTTGAAATTAATGCCATGCACTAAACATTTAGACCAGTCATGAGTCAGGACCCTGTGTTGGGTGTAATCATAATACTCTTCCTACCATGAACCACAAATAGAAGTGTTCTAGTGGAGCCCTGGAAAAATTAGCCAGAGTGCAGTCAAAGATATATATATATATATATATATATATATATATATATATATATATATATATATATACAGAAATATATATATATATATATATATATATATATATATATATATATATATATATATATATATATATATATATATATATATATATATATATATATATATAAGCATATATATATATATATATATATATATATATATATATATATATATATATATATATATATATATATGAGCACATATATATATATATATATATATATATATATATATATATATATATATATACATATATATATATATATATATATATATATATATATATATATATATATATATACACACACACATATCATATATATATATATATATATATATATATATATATAGACACACACATACACACACAAATATATATGTTACACACGCACACGCACACGCACACGCACACGCTCACGCGCACACAAACACACTACATACATACATATACAGGCGCGCACACACCCACACACCCCCCCACACATATGTGTGTGTACGTACATTTATGTTTGTGAGCACATCTCTCTCTCTCTCTCTCTCTCTCTCTCTCTCTATATATATACACCTGTTAGTTTGGGCGGGTGGGCCAAATACGAGTTGGGTGTATTTCGGGTTGGGTTAAAATACGGGTCGGTGTATTTCAGTTATACGGAGTTCGGGTCAACCCAACGGGTTTAGATTGCCTTTTTTCTGAGTTATTTCTTTTTTGTCAGAATTAAATACTCAGCATATTTGAAACTTGAAATTGCTCGTATTTAATAAAAAAACATTGTAATTATAATTTCTTAAAAGAATATTGAAGGTATTCCAACTTTTCATTATGATATGTCTACGTCATGTACAATTGAATAAAGAGTTAAGATTCGTGAGTTCCCATGTGGATCAAAATAAGGTTAATATTGAGTCAGATCATTTATGGTCTAACCCATCTAACGCATGTTAACGGATCCAAGTAGTTTGGCCAACTAATAACTTATTTAATAATTCTATATTTTTATTAACTAACTAATTATTATCTAATTTGGTGTATTTTATTAGTAAATCGATCCTAACATGAGCATGAATCGGCCCATGATCCAACACTAGTATCATAGTTCGAAATCAATTAGAATAGAAACCAAATGAAAGGATATTAGAGAAGCATAAGATATTTCAATTATCTTTAGTTTATAACATCAAAATTTTTTATTATAATCGAGTAATAGTATTTAAAATATAATAAGACATATCCATTTCGTTAAAATTATACTGAACGTTTTTAATATTTGTTTTCTTTTAAATTGATTTTATTAAAACTAGATAGTTATTTCATCCCATTTCATATTTTTAAAATTTTCCCATTTATATGTTGTGTATGACATTATTATATGAGAAGTTGATAACGAAGTTGGAAAAGAAACAGTACTATTGTTTAATTTATTAAGGGATGTGATAATTATATAATGTTTCTTTAAACAAACCAATATAATGAATAACTATTATTGTTAATAAAGGTAAACTAAAGAATAGTCAAAACATAAAGATATAATATTTGGGTCAAGCGGGCGGGTTTTTTGGGTTCGGTTAATTTTGGGTTCGGGTCAAGACAATCGTGTTTAAAGTCCAAAATTTTCGGGCGGGTTCGGGTTGGTTTTCGAGTCGGGTTAGTTTTTGTCATGTGTGTGTGTGTGTGTGTGTGTGTGTGTATGTATATATATCTCTCTCTGTGTGTGTAGACCTATCAGTTTGGGCAGGCGGGTTAAATACGGGTCAGGTGTATTTGAGTTCGGATAAAATACGGGTCGGGTGTATTTCGGGTTCGGGTAAAATACAGGCCGGTGTATTTCGGTTTTACGGGTTTCGGATCAACCCAACGGGTTTAGAGCGTCTTTTCTCTGAGTTATTTTTCTTTTTTCAAAATCAAAAATTATGCATATTTATTACTCAAAATTGTCAGTATTTAATGAAAAGGAATAATAATTGTAACTTCTCAAAAGAATATTAAAAGTATTCAAACTTTTTATTATAATATGTGAACATCTTGTATTGGCGGGCAAAGAGTCAAGCCTCACTTGGTTTTAAGTAAATCGACCCATACATTAAAAGTGGGGCAATAGCGGGTCGGCCATTTATGGTACAGCACGTCTAGAGTATTTTAATAGATTGTAGCAGTTTGACCGCTAATGACCTATTTAATAATTTAATATTTTTGTTAATTAAGCTAAGCTACCAATCTCAAATCAGGTAAAATTTTATTAATGGGCGACCCCGATACCAATACGGCTAGCCGTTTTTGTACCACTAGCATCATAGTTGAAGAGTAGTTGGAGCGAAAACCAAATGAAATTGAATAAAAGAAGTACAAAATATTATCTTGGAGTTATAATATCAAAAATTTAAATTATTACAAATTAATTAACTTAAAAAATAATTAGACATATTTATTTAACTAAGTATATAATGGTATGACTTACGTATCTTTAATACTTGTCTTCTTTTAAATTAACTTTTTAAAAAAGATTAGATAGTTATTTCATATATCCATTTTTAACCTTTTTTCATTTAAAAGTCGTATATAATATTATTTTCAGAGAATAGAGAAGAAAAACTAAGGTTATTATTGTTTAATTTGTAAATAGATGCAATAGTTATATAATGTCTTTTTAAACTATTCAATAAAAATGATTAACCATTATTGTTAAGAGTTATAAATTAGAGAAAAATCAAAAACTAAGGATATAATGTTCAGGTCAAGCGCGCGGGTTCGGGTTGGGTTTGACCCGCTAATTTGCGGGTTTTCCGGGTTCGGTTTATTTCGGGTTCAGGTCGAGAAAATCGTGTTCAAAACCCAAAATTTTCGGTCGGGGTTGGGTCGGGTTTTCGGGTCGGGTCAATTTTTGCCCTGTGTGTGTGTGTGTGTGTGTATATATATTTTTGAGTGTCTACCTTCTATTTTTTTAAAAAAAAAAAAATCCAGCATGTAGTTTTGTGTTTATGTTGTTCTGCTCCTGCTTTAATCTGAGTTATATTGCTGTAGTTTCTGTGAAACTTGTCATTAGTTATCGTCTTGTTTGAGTAATGCTAATGCCATGCATGCCTTTGCAGAACTCTGACTCCAGGGCATGACGCAGTTCAAAAAGTGACCCTTGTCCCCCGTGGGCAGGCGAGAGGACTTACCTGGTTCATTCCATCTGAAGACCCAACCCTTATCTCGAAACAGCAGCTCTTTGCAAGAATCGTTGGCGGTCTAGGTGGCCGAGCTGCAGAGGAAGTAATATTTGGTGAGCCTGAAGTCACCACTGGAGCTGCTGGTGATTTACAGCAAATCACTGGTTTGGCCAAGCAGGTAGTTTGATATGTCTCCCCGATCTCATGGACACACTTTCTGTTATCCATTGCTTCCTTTCGCGCTAATTTGCGAAGAAAAATATCGTTTAAAGCATTTTGGCCTCAAGAATTCCAAGATGTTGAGTGTTTGCATAATTGTGTTTAGGCTGTATTGACTGCATCCTATGCCGCCAAGCTAACCCCTGCCTAATTAGCTGCCTTGAATACAAACTTGGCCTAACTCAAATCAAAGTGACCTGAAATTTATCTGGCCAGTTTGTCTCATTTTCTTGAAAAGCATATTCACAGACCAACAATAGACCATGATTTAAGGCTTGCTTGGGATGACCTAAATGAATTCGATACACCTATCCCATTTTCCATGTCTAAATTAAATCCTATAACTTATTTGGTGTCTAGTTCGATAGACTTCCTTATGCATTGTTGATGACGTTCATTTCCTTTGATTTCCTGCAATATGCTTGGAAATTCTCAGAGAAGCCTTAAGGTTTTAGTTGATCTCAAGCTGTTAAATAGGGTGTTTTGGAATTTATGGAAGAGCTCTGAAATTGCTGAATTAGGGCTCTATATCTTCAGTGGAACTCATAAGCCAGTCTTGAAATTTTCAGAGGATCTTAAGGTGTCGTAGGAGATGAACTCTAAATTTGCTTGGCTTTACAGATGGTGACAACTTTTGGAATGTCCGAGATTGGCCCATGGTCTCTTATGGATGCATCTGCGCAAAGTGGGGATGTGATCATGAGAATGATGGCAAGGAACTCGATGTCAGAAAAGCTAGCAGAGGACATTGATGCAGCTGTCAAGAGAATTTCTGATGAAGCTTATAAGATTGCCTTGAGCCACATAAGGAACAACCGGGAAGCTATCGACAAGATTGTCGAGGTCCTTCTAGAAAAAGAATCCATGACAGGAGACGAGTTCCGAGCACTTCTTTCTGAGTTTACTGAAATTCCTCCTGAAAACCGTGTGCGTGTCTCAGCATCATCTCCTGTTGCAGTGTAAAGAGCACAGAAATTACAGAATCAGATCTTTTTTTGTTCTTGGTTTATAGTATATATGTACTGAGTTCTACAGGGTTGAATTTGATTTTCAAGATAAGTGTACCTCTCTCTGTAATTTAGCATAAAGTTGTATTTAATTAGTAAAAAGTTCAGAAACTGTCCACCTCAATCACCATTTTTCTGCTTTCGTTTTCTTTCTGATAATGTCTGTGAGGATATTACGACCTCTTTGTCTCCTGTTAGTAACTTAGTATGATGACAGGAAAGATACTGCTCAGTTTTGAAAGGGGGAAGATTAGCCATAATGTTTATTTTGCCCGGGCAAGAAAATTGCTTTCATGTAGTTCAATGCTTTAGAAGCCAATGTGTTTAGAGCAGTACCCTAAAACAAAATGACGTCCCACCACACCGTGCATGCTATCGTAAGTCATTATCTTAAAAATCACTTGAGATGTGCTGTGGCAAGTGTACCTCATCTACAAATGATATCAGTTTTATCCTTGAATGGATGGAGGGCATGGTATGCCCGATGATGTTGCACTTCAGCAAGCACAGACTAAATTCGACGATGTCCTAAGCTATCCTACAGCTACTAATAAAGGAACTCGTACAAGTGGATCTATAATACTCTACATGGCGACTTGGTAGAAAGGCCTTCCAACTTTAGTGTCTAACCCATGTGGGTCTTTCGGAATGTGACAGGAACAGAAGGGCGGTCATATACGGGAAAGGGCGAAGTAATGACTGTGAATGCCAACACGTTAGGTAGAACGATTGAGATGATATTTAATAATGTGAAATAATAAATATTTTGCTATAAGATATTTTTAAATGTCTGATTCTGATTTAAAAAATTATGTTATTATATTTTAAAATTGAATAAATGGTATGATCAAATTGTGAAAGCATATTATAAATTATAAATTGTGTAAAATCATCTTTTTTTATTCATAATCTATCACATTTCTAAAATATGTGTATCGTATGTCCTCGCAGATAGGGTTGATTCGATTAGGGTGTCATTGTACTTTGCTAGTGTAGCCGGTAGATATTTCAACTTAGTAATTCATAATTAAACACAATCATTAAAAATTAGTGATTTTAAAACCTAAAACATGTTAATTTATGATAAGGTAAGACAATATGTGTACTTTAAGCGCGAAAGGTTAACTTAAGTTGTACGGTTAATCTTGTTTAGTTTGATGTTGAGGGCTTCCTCAAGTAGCCGAAAATCATAAGGTTTTTGCCATGTAAATTTGTAATGCTTGCTTCTTTCTATTGACGTACATTGTATATATGGTGACTTTTTTTTGGGTGCAGCCGTGCAGGGGAGAGGTCAAGTCCTAATGCTATATATGCTAATATGAACTTTGGTAGATCACACGGGTCCAATGGAGGTGAGAAATATGTGCCGCATGAGAACATATTTAGGGTGTGTTTGGTAGGGGGTAAAATCATTTTTCCGAAAAATAATTTCCTATTTTACGTTGTTTGGTAAATAGCGGAGGGGAAAATTATTTTCAGGGGAAAATGATTTTACCTCCTGAGAAGGAAAATGTTTTCCCGTGAAAATGGTCGTAAAATCATTAAATTCAGTATGATTGGCAACAATTAGCTATCAAAATAAGATTAAATTTTGAAAGAGCACGCACTTTTTTTAAGTACTTAAAATATCTAATTGTATTGTTTGATTGAGAATTTTTAGTAAACATTTAAGATCCAAAAAGCCTTCTTTCCAAAAGATTTAAGAGAGACTTTATAAAGTTTGAGGATCTTGATGCATTTTCTATTATTCTATGTATAAGCCTTGTTGAGACTTGAGTTTGACTAGTCATGAGAGCGGTTTCCCGATAGAACCAAATTTATGTGGTTGAATTTTTGGATTTGTGTATTTTCTTTATTTATGATTGTAACTTGTTTTGATTTTTTGGTGAGTTTATTTAGGGAAAGTTCAGTTGAGAGTAGGTAAGGTGATATTTGAATGGTACTATGAAAATCTACAACCACTATAATAATATGGAATTTTAAAGTAAGGAAATTGCTAAATAGTAAGAAGTATTTATGAGTGTACGTTTGAAGCTTCCGATAATATAAGGGAAAAGTGGTTCTCTAATGTACAATACAATCAGCTTTATGAGAGTAATGCTATTGGTTGCCGTTGAAAAATCTTTGTGTAACATGGAAGTAAGCAACATGAAGCATTGGTATGTTGAGAACCTGTTGAATAATGGAAAAGAAAGTAGTCAGGTTTATTAGAATGCATAATGATAGGGAAAAACTGTAGTGAACGCATGAATAAAATGAAGGAAAATGGCAACAACAAGATTATTAATAAAATGAATTATGATGCCTGTGATAAATACTTGTAAAATTATACTGCTGGATATATAGAACTTGTTTAATAAGTGAATGGAATATTACTTCTGTAGCAAGATTAGCACAATTAAAATCAATATTTTTGTAAATAAACACTATTACTTGTTTGATAGAGTTCACTGAATGAGGAATAGTTTAGAAAGAGTAGGTTCGTTAGTTTATTATTAATCATGCTAGAAAATAGTAATTTAGAAGGTAGAGCAATTTTTGAAAAGACTTGTTTTGATAGTAATATAAAGAAAGTCAGAAACTGTCAGAGGAAGTACAGCAGGTAAGATAAAATAAGAAAATTAGCCGTAGTAAGAACTGTTGGACTAAGGGAACATTAGGGAAACTTACGGTTGTTGAATATTTGCACGTAAAAGAGCCTCAAAGGCAATTGCTTTTTGTAAACATCCTTACTGCTCTGGTGTAAGTGTGTTCTCATTGTAGAATATCCTTAAGTTTTCTGATTTTCTTGCTCTTGACAATGCCACATATAGTTGTCCATGTGAGAAGCATGGTTCTTTTAGGGAATGCCAGCTTGTTCTAGTGTTTGACCTTGAGATTTATTTATCATCATTGCAAAAGACAGTTTAATTGGGAATTGTCTGCATTCAAACTGGACTGAAAAGTTCGAAGAGGATGATGGTCGCATAGATATTCTCAGTAGTAAAACAGTTTCTCCTTTGTGGTATCCTGTTGCAATGGTGCACTGGATAACCTTGGGGAAGAACTCTTTACAGATAAGTCTGGTTCCGTTGCAGAGTCCACCGCTGGGATTTAAATTGCGCAACAAAATAACTAGGCTATTAGGCTTTAATATGAGTGCATGGGGGCTGATGCCAGGTGGACATAATGTATGCAAGAATCCTTGTAGATAATTTGCTGCATCTTCCCCATCAATGCTGTCAAAGCTATTGTATGTAGTAGCTTTTCCTGAAAATTCAGCTATTACGAGCTCATTGATTGCATCTACTTCTTCTTTTCTTGGAGCCAATATAGCTCTTTTTGAGAATATGTTAGGTCTATGTGTTCTTGTTGTAATTCTGGTAAGACATTAGGTATTAGCTCAGAGGATTCTGCATTGATTGTTTTCATGGATGACATTATCTGTGGTGGTAGTTTCACCTGTGCAATACTTTCTATTTGTAAGTTGCCATTTTCGAGGTTAAGAAGAAAATCTGAACATGGAGGGTCTTCTTTGGCTCTCATGTTTTCTGTGAGGCTAACTTTTTTTAGTTGAGACCAAAGTGAGGAGCTTACTAAACTTACATGAACAGCTTCTGCTTGTGTTTTGTAGGGAAGTACTGGTAGCACTTGTCTGAAGTCACCTCTAAATACGATAATTTTTCCCCCAAAAAGTTCATCTAAGTTGCATAAATCTCTAAGTAGGATGTCAAGTGCTTCGATGTTGTGTCTATGAGCCATTGAGGCTTCATCCCAAATGATTAGTGAGGATTCTTTTAATAGAGCTGGCAAGCTGCTTTGTTTTCCAACATTACAATTGATACTGCTTTCATGGTCAAGTGGTAGTTTAAAGCAAGAATGTGCGGTTCTACCAGTTGGAAAGTTCGCAGTAGCTATGCTAGAACTTGCTGTTGGTAAAATAATTTTGCCTAATTACCTCACTCTTGCATATAGTGCACGATATAAGAATGTCTTCCTAGTTCCACCAGGACCATCTACAAAAAGCGCACCTGGTTTTCTGTGCTTGATGTGGTGCATAATTTCTTTGTAAGCCCACTTTTGCCCAGGGATTAGCTTTTTGCGAGCATAAAGTAGGTTTTCTAGAATTGATGCAGCAAGTGCATCTTTTACATATTTTATCTAATCAATCACACAGTTAGCTTTTGTTAATAATTCTGATAAATTGAAATCTGCTAGTGACTTTCCCATGCCTTCTAAGCATTTTTGCACTGCTGTGACTGTTTTGTGTAAGATCTAAGCTTCATTGTTATTGTCTGTTGTGTATTAGAAGTCTTCTGATAAGTGGATATAATACTTGGACCATACATCCTTTGCGTTTGGAGGCTCAGAAAAGATTAGTAGTATAGTAAATAAGCGACATGATGCAGATGGCATTTGAACTCCAATGCCTTCTTCCATACAGATTTCAACAATGTTGTTTGATTCAAGAAATCCATGTTCTGTAGCTGCTTCTTAAAATGAACTACATAATTTTCCATTTACTCTGAGCAAGTCTGTGAATGATGTAGGTCCTCGAATATTAGCTAATAGTAGTCGAAGGTAGAATCTTTCACCTTCTGATGGTGTTGCATAGGCAATTCTTCCTATTGCCTTCCCTGTTGTTCTTTCTTTCCATTCTTTTTCTTTTCCATCCCAAGTGAAATACTCTGGGAATTCTCGATATAAGTATTTGTGATTTGGTCCCAACTCTGAATTTTTTTCGAAAAATGCAAGCAACATAGTCTTTGTTCATTGTTCATCTTTCATAATTCTTTCAAGCCTTTCTTTGCCAGAGAATTGAACTATTTGCATGCTTGGTATATGTACAGGCATGGATACTACAGGAGAATACATCATGTAAAGATCAAAGCCGAATATTCTCTATGCAACTTTAGGCGGTGAAATCCAACAAGCTGATTGGTATCTTACAATTTCATCATGTCCTGTTTCTTCGTTTGTTGAAGATAGCCTAAAAGAAACTTTATCATGACCTTTGTAGACGTATTTGTATAGGTATTTGACTGCTTTTATTGTTGAGCATATTTTAACATTAACATGACTATGAGTGCATGGGGGCTGATGCCAGGTGGACATAATTTATGCAAGAATTCTTGTGGATAATTTGCTGCATCTTCCCCATCAATGCTGTCAAAGCTATTGTATGTAGTAGCTTTTCTTGAAAATTCAGCTAGTACGAGCTCATTCATTGCATCTACTTCTTCATTTCTTAGAGCCAATATAGCTATTTTTGAGAAGATGTTAGGGTCTATGTGTTCTTATTGCAATTCTGGTAAGATATTAGGTATTAGCTTAGAGGATTCTGCATTGATTGTTTTCACGGATGACATTAACTATGGTGCTAGTTTCACTTGTGCAATACTTTCTATTTGTAAGTTGCCATTTTCGAGGGTAAGAAGAAAATCTGAACATGGAGGGTCTTCTTTGGCTCTCATGTGTTCGGTGAGGCTGACGTTTTTTAGTTGAGACCAAAGTGAAGAGCTTACTAAACTTGCATCAATAGCTTCTGCTTGTGTTTTGTGGGGAAGTACTGGTAGCACTTGTCTGAAGTCACCTCCAAATACGATAATTTTTCCCCCAAAAAGTTCATCTAAGGTTCATAAATCTCTAAGTAGGATGTCAAGTGCTTCGATGCTGTGTCTATGAGCCATTGAGGCTTCATCCCAAATGATCAGTGAGGATTCTTTTAATAGAGCTGCAAGGCTACTTTGTTTTCCAACATTACAATTGATACTGCTTTCATGATCAAGTGGTGGTTTAAAGCAAGAATGTGCAGTTCTACCAGTTGAAATGTTTGCAGCAGTTATGCTAGAACTTACTGTTGGCAAAACAATTTTGCCTAATTGCCTTACTCTTGCATATAGTGCATGATATAAGAATGTCTTCCCAGTTCCACCAGGACCATCTACAAAAAGCGCACTTCGTTTTCTGTACTTGATGTGGTGCATAATTGCTTTATAAGCCCTTTTTTGTCTGGGGTTTAGCTTTTTGCAAGCATAAAGCAGGTTTTCTAGAATTGATGCAGCAAGTGCATCTTTTACATCTTTCGTCCAATCAATCACACAGTTAGCTTCTGTTAATAATTATGATAAATTGAAATCTGCTAGTGACTTTCCCATGCCTTCTAAGCATTTTTGCACTGCTGTGACTGTTTTGTGTAAGATCCAAGCTTTATTCTTATTGTCTGTTGTGTATTGGAAGTCTTTTGATAAGTGGATATAATACTTGGACTATACATCCTTTGCATTTGGAGGCTCAGAAAAGATTAGTAGTGTAGTAAATAAGCGACATGATGCAGATGGCATTTGAACTCCAATGCCTTCTTCTATATAGATTTCAACAATGTTGTTAGATTCAAGAAATTCATGTTCTGTAGCTGCTTCTTGAAATGAACTACATAATTTGCCATTTACTGTGAGTAAGTCTGTGAATGATGTAGGCCCTTGAATATTAGCTAATAGTAGTCGAAGGTAGAATCTTTCACCTTATGATTAGGGATGGCAGCCGGGGGGGTTGGGGACGGGAGGCATATTCCCCGTCCCCGTCCCCACTAGGATCCCCGCTCCCCGTCCCCGCCCCGTTCCCCGTTGCAGGGAAAAAATCCCTCCACGTCCGCATCCCCAGCGGGGATTTAATCCCCGACGGGTCCCCAACGGGGATTTTTCCGGCAATTTTTTTTACCACCTAATCAAACTCTTCTAAACTCCATGCAACAAAAGTGTAATAAAATTCATTAAATTTTACAATCCAAACCAAATTAAAGTTTAAACAGTTATGCAACATAAATCTGACAATACACAAATTATACAAAACAATTCAATCAAATTTTAAAGCAATCAAACACAACCATAATTCAAGAACTAAAAGTTTAAAAAACAACCAAAGTTCAATAATTCTTCACCACGAAACACAACAATGTTCATAATTTAACAAAGAAACCTAAGCGAAAGTCATCTAAACATCAGGTTCATCTTCAGTCTCACCATCTTCATAATCAGCCAAAGCAAGAATGAGGAAGATTGAAAGAATCAGTCCAATTCTAAATGCCAACAAACAAAATATGGTTATATGTCTAAGGTTTTTGCCAAAAAAATTACAAATATAACCTTCCTTATTTCATTTAAAAATTTGAGACTGAGGTTATTTATGTAATTTTAATTAAAAATGGTAACGGGGACGGGGATTTTTCCCCAGTCGGGATATAGGGAACGGGGATGAGAACGGGGATAAATTCCCAATGGGAAAACAGGGACAGGGACGGGGATTTTTCCCCATTTCGGGGCGGGGCCCCGATGAGGACGGGTTTTTCCCAACTTTTTGTCATCCCTACTTCTGATGGTGTTGCATAGGCAATTCTTCCTATTGCCTTCCCTTTTGTTCTTTCTTTCAATTCTTTTTCTTTTCCATCCCAAGTGAAATGCTCTGGGAATTCTCGATATAAGTATTTGTGATTTGGTCCCAACTCTGAATTTGTTTCGAAAATGCAAGCAACATAGTCTTTGTTCATTGTTCATCTTTCATAA
Source organism: Carnegiea gigantea (assembly GCA_029747015.1). Classification (NCBI taxonomy): domain Eukaryota; kingdom Viridiplantae; phylum Streptophyta; class Magnoliopsida; order Caryophyllales; family Cactaceae; genus Carnegiea; species Carnegiea gigantea. The sequence continues at coordinate 28,694 of JAKOGI010003121.1, read as the reverse complement.
TTCTTTCAAGCCTTTCTTTGCTAGAGAATTGAACTGTTTGCATGCTTGGTGTATGTACAGGCATGGATACTATAGGAGTACATCGTGTAAAGATCAAAGTCGAATATTCTCAATGCAGCTTCAGGCGGTGAAATCCAACGAGCTGATTGGTATCTTGCAATTTCATCATGTCCTGTTTCTTCATTTGTTGAAGATAGCCTAAAAGAAACTTTATCATGACCTTTGTAGATGTATTTGTATAGGTACTTGACTGCTTTTGTTGTTGAGCATATTTTAACATTAACATGACTATCAAACATTGCAAGGAGGAATGGATTATATGGAATAACCTAACGCTTATCAAGCGTAGCTCCTCTCATGTGTATCTTTTCTCCTGTATTTCTTCTTCTACAAAGTGGGTATGACTCAGCATTAGTTGTTGTATACTCTGAAAATGCTTTTAGATAGTTGAATCTGTCAAGCCAAAAATCATGCATGGTTTTAATAATTATTTTGAGTATATTATATATATTATTGCGTCTAATTTGCTTTATTTTATATATATTTTCAGGTTGGGCATTAATAAAATAAAAAGAGAAGAGAAGACATCGAAGTTCGGGTTTTACACACTTGGCTATAAAGACGGTCCAAAAATAATAATTTATGAAAAATATTATTTCTATAATTATTTAATTGGCCTAAGGTTTCAAGAGTTAGAGAAGAGCTAGAAGTCTTAAGGGAGAAGGAACAAAGAAAGAAGAAAACCCTATTTACTAACCCTAATCACCATCACTCTCACCATAATAAAAGGGAAGTCATGGCACCCTCTTTCAATCATCACCACGGCAGCTCCTTCATCTTCATCTCACCATCATCACGCTTCCAACTTCATGGCAATCTCCACGCTTCAATCTCCACACAAGGAGCCACGGCACAACCCTCCTAAAGCTCATCATCATCAACGATTCATCGTCATCATCAAGCTAAATCCCCTTCACGCCTAACACCCCACACGCCTAATCTCCTCCTCAATCATCCTCCCATCACCACCATCTTGATGAATCATCTCTACATAATATAACTCCTTCTCTTAGTTTATTTTCTTTTTTTTGTGTTATTATTTTAATTTATTTTAGTTGTTTAGTTTATTGTTAAACATGAATTATTTGGGTGAATTTTATTATTTTAATTGTAATATGAGTGAGTAATTCTCTTGTACTTAGTATAATCTATTTGAAATCATGCTAAATTAATTATTTTGAAACAAGTTTCATACTTTATTGTCTAGTTGATTTATATTCATGATTCTATAGCGATTAGTATTTATCGTTCATGATATTCGTATTATATTAATTAGAATGTATGCTAGTTAGTTTAATACGAATTCATATGAAAGTTTAAAGGGCTTTAATATGTAAAAGTTATCGTCTTTTAAGTATTAGTGTCACCCTAATTAATCATAGATGGCTCAAATCTATCTCTTTTAATTAGGTAATCGTTATAGATCATTGTTAAATCGATTTACTGGTAAATTGATTACAAAGCATTAGATAATATTTTTCTAATATATAATGCTCTAGTTTGATTAAATTCTTACGCTGGTGTAAGGGTTATCAAATTAGTAGGGTTTATATTAGGGTTGGATCTAATTAAACTATAATATAAGGAAAAACGGGGAAGATCCGCTGGTGGGTGTATTCTACAGTTTAACTTATACATGAGATCGGCTTGCGTATTAATGATAAATATTAATTTGCATGGTGGATATAGATTATGCTAAGCATTTTTCATAAATTTGATATTTTTTGATTATTATTTGTTGCTTTTAGTTAATTTGTTTAGTTTGTCAATTTCTATTCTTCAATTATTAGCTTTGATATAAATTTTGTTTACCCTCCCCCAAAAGAATAGCCTTTTAGGAGTGTCTTGGTAATTTTAGATTAGTTAGATTTTGATTTTTAGAGTAGTTATAATTTTCAGATTTGATTTATATTCTGTTTTACCGTTTAATTACCAGTGTGTTAGAAATTTGGCTAAAAATAGTTTCTTTTGTTTTTTTTCAAGTTTTAATCCATCCTAGGGTTTATATAGTGTCCTAATCTGCCTCTATTTAATTTCGGAATTTTTGGAAATTATTTGATAATCTTTCAGAATTATTGCGTGAATTGGATATGTGCATGTTTTTATTTCAGTAAATCTAAAAATTACGTTTTTAATATCTATTTCACGTCTATTAGGTGTTGTTGAGTCCAGAAAATTATGTCCTTAAATTAGGGTAATTTTTTTGATTAATTTCGCATTTATATTAATGCAGTTTATTTTATTTTCAATTTCAGATTTCATTTTCTGTTTTAATATTCTGTGGTAATTTTCTGATTTAATTTTTCTGAGATTAATTGGATACAATTCTAGAGTTGTAAGCTTATAAACTTGAAGAATATTAGTTTAAGTTACTGTTTGTCATTTTTAATATTTATTTTCTGTTTATTATTTTCTGTTTTGATTTTTAGTTGAAGATTAAGTTACTATTCTGTTTTTATTTTTCTAGATTGTTTAAGATAGCTATTTACTGTTTTATTTTCAGAATTAAATTCAGAATATTTAGGAGTAATATTGGGTATTCTTCCAGATTCTTATTAATTAAATTTGATTTAATTTAGAATTACAAAATGGAGGAACAATAAATTAGATTGGTAAAGTTATTTAGGATTAAATTAGCGTTTTGATATAATCTTTCCTCGTGGGATCGATCCCTACTTTTCTATGCTATAAAAATTATTTATAAATCGAGGTAGTGGCTAAATTTGTAGCTCCATGACAAGCTTTACAAATTTTGGCGCCGTTGCCGGGGAAAGAAAATTAAATTACTAGTTTACTTCTATTTAATTTTACTACTTTTATTGTTTTGTTTTAACTCTAGTATTTTAATTTTTTGTAGATTTCCCGTAATGTATGAGATTAAGGAGTGGTAAAGAAATTGGAGAGGACAAGGAGCAAACATTGAAAGCTAAAAACAAAGAGAGTCAACCTAACCCAATAAGTTTTAGAGTTAAAGAGGTAAGAATGTCTACTCTTTGAGAACTTGCTGCCCCTAACCTAGAAATCCAACCTATGTCCATTACCTATGCTGTATTAGATAAACCCCTAAAACTGAACTCTGCATTCATCAACCTATTACCTAAATTTCATGGATTAGCTGGAGAGGACCCATATCGTCATATTAGCGAATTCCTTATTACTTGCTCTGCTATGGTGCCTGAGGGAATTCCGGAAGACCAAATTAGATTGCGAGCCTTTCCTTTTTTTTTTTGCTTGGTAATGCTAAAGATTGGTTGTATTACATGCCTGCTGGATCTTTCTCTACATGGACTGCATTGCATAAATCATTCTTAGATAAATTTTTTCTAGCATCCTGAATTGGATCTATTAGGAAGGATATATGTGGAATCAAACAAATGAATGGGGAAGCTTTTTGTGAGAACTGGGAAAGATTTAATAAATTGTGTGCTAGTTGTCCCTAACATCAAATAACTGAACAATTGTTGATTCAATATTTTTATGAGGGTTTGCTTCCTATGGACCGCAATATGGTTGATGCTGCTAGTGGGGGGCTCTAGTTAATAAAACTCCAACTGATGCTAGAAATTTATTTAATCTAATGGCCCAAAATACTCAACAGTTTGGTGTTAGGGAGTCACAAGTAAAAAGGGTCAATGAGATTGGTTCTAGTTCGTCTTTAGAGAGTCAATTATCTCATATTACTGCTATATTAAATAAGATTGTTATTAGGGGGATCCAAAAAGCAGTCATATGTGGCATATGTTGTCTAGAAGGGCATCCTACTGATGCATGTCCTACACTGCAAGAGGGTAATGTTAATGCTGTCTATTCTAATCAAGGTCAAAGGAGGTATGATCCCTATTCTAACACTTATAATGAAGGATGAAGAGACCACCCTAACCTTAGGTATGGCCCTAAGACTAATCCCCCTGGTTTTGACCAACCCTCTCGACAACCCTCTAGTTAAGACAGGACCAACTTCTTACTAGAACAAGTCCTTAAGAAGATGGATGATAGGTTCCAGAGTATGGAAACCACTCTTAAGCAAGTTCAAGAGAGATAAACAGCGACTGATACCATAGTTAGCAACTTGCAGGCTCAATTGCAAAATAGGTTACCATCTCAACCTTACCCTAACCCCAAGGAGAATGTTAGTGCCATGACACTTAGGAGTCAGAAAGAGTTAAAGGAACCTACGAAGAATAGAGAGTTAGAACTTGAGTTAGAAGTAAAAGGGACTGAACCAGAATTAGACACAGAGTCTAATCAAACTACTAAAGAAATAAGGGAGAAGAAAAGAGAACCTTATAAGCCAATTCCACCTTTCCCTAGTAGATTTAGAAGCACTACGTCTAAGGTAAGTGAGGCTAACCAAGAGATTTTAGAGACCTTTAGGAAGGTAGAGATTAATATACCTCTCCTTGATGTCATTAAACAGGTGCCTCGTTATGCTAAGTTCTTGAAAGAATTGTGCACTACCAAAAGGAAGTTAATAGGAAATGAAAAGATAAGTGTGGGAGAAAATGTGTCAGCTATTTTTCAAAGGAAACTTCCTCCTAAGTGCAAAGACCCTAGTGTGTTTTCTGTTCCTTGTAAAATAAGAAACCTTTGCTTTGATAAAACTATGCTTGATTTGGGTGCCTCTATTAATGTTATGCCTAGGTCTGTTTGTGATAAACTAAACTTAAGAGAATTAAAGAAAACTGGCATAGTGATTCAATTAACTGATAGGAGCAATACTTACCCAGATGGAGTGCTAGAGGATGTCTTGGTTCAAGTGAATGAACTTGTGTTTCCCGCTGACTTTTATGTGATGAACATGGGTGATGCATGTCATGATATTCCCATCTTACTTGGCAGGCCCTTTTTGAAAACCGCTAGAACCAAAATTGATGTGCATGAAGAAGCATTAACCATGGAATTTGATGGTGAGGTGATAAAGTTTAACATTTTTGATGCCATGAGATTTCCTGCTGATGCGAATTACATATATGCACTTGATGTTTTTGATGAGTTGTCTCAAGATGTGTATGACCTGTCTCATGAGGATGAGTTGTTTACTGTGCTTACTAAGAATCTTGATCATGTTGAGTTTCAAAAGGTGTCATATCAGGTCAATGATAATCTAGATGATGTGATAAAGTCTTTGTTTCACCTGTAAGAACATAATGGACCGAACAAGTTTGAATTCCCTGAAAATCATGCTAAGTTACTTCCCTCTAGCATTTCACCCCCTAAATTGGAATTGAAACCTTTACCTGAGAATTTTAAATATGCTTATTTAGGGGATAATAAGACTTTGCCTGCAATCATCTCTAGTGCACTTACCTTGGACCAACAGGGAAAACTTATTAAAGTGCTTAGAGAACATAGCGAAGCTATAGGATGGACTTTAGCAGATCTCAAGGGACTTAGCCCTACTTTATGCTCACATAAAATCACTTTGAAAAAGATGCTAAGCCTAAAAGGGACCCTCAGAGGAGACTTAATCTACCTATGATGGAGGTAGTCCAAAAAGAGATTCTTAAGTGGTTAGATGCTGGAGTGATCTGCCTCCTTGCTGATTCTGAGTGGGTTAGTCCTATCCATGTGGTTCCTAAAAAGGGGGAAACAACAGTAGTACAAAACAGTGAAGGTGAGTTGATACCCACTAGAGTCCAGAGTGGATGGAGAGTGTGCATTGACTATAGGAAGCTTAACAAGGCCACTAAGAAGGACCATTTCCCATTGCCTTTTATGGACTAGATGTTGGAGAGATTAGCTGGGACGTCACATTATTGCTTTTTAGATGGCTATTCAGGTTATATTCAGGTCCCTATAGCTCCTACTGATCAGGAAAAGACTACCTTTACCTGTCCTTTTGGCACTTATGCTTTTAGACATATGCCTTTTGGTGTATGTAATGCACCTGCTACATTTCAAAGATGTATGATAAGTATCTTTTCTGATTTTATCACCAAAATTATGGAATTTTTCATGGATGATTTTACTGTACATGGTGATTCATTTGATGAGTGCTTGCATCATCTTACTCTTGTGCTTAGCCGTTGCATTGAGACCAATTTGGTTTTGAATTTTAAAAAGTGTCATTTCATGGTGGAATATGGGGTAGTACTTGGCCATGTAGTGTCATCGAGGGAATTAGAGATAGATAAAGCTAAAGTTAACGTCATTCAGTCCTTACCTTATCCCAGGTGTGTCAAAGATGTGAAATCCTTCTTAGGGCATGTAGGGTTCTATAGGAGGTTTATCAAAGATTTTTCTAAGATTGCTTCTCCTTTATGTGCCTTGCTTGCAAAAGATGTCTCATTTGCTTTTAATGATGATTGTATGAGGGCTTTTGATCAGTTGGAGTTGACATTGACTTCTCCTCCTGTTGTGTAACCCCCAAATTGGGTCTTATTTTTTGAGTTAATGTGTGATGCTAGTGATAAGGCAGTGGGGGCAGTTCTAGGTGAAAGAGTAGGGAAAGTACCTCATGTAATTTACTGTGTTTCTAGAACTCTTGATCCTGCACAGTGTAACTACACCACTACAGAAAAGGAGATGTATGCTATTGTTTTTACTCTTGAAAAGTTCCATCCTTATTTGTTGGGTGTTAAAGTTGCTGTTTACTCTGATCATGCTGCTCTTAAACACTTGTTAGAAAAGAAAGATTCCAAACCCAGGTTGATTAGATAGATGTTACTACTACAAGAATTTCAATTGGAAATTAAAGATAAACCTGGAACTAAGCATTTAGTTGCTGACCATCTGAGTAGACTAGAAATAGGGGAGAGTGGTAGTCCTTTTACTGATTGTTTTCCTGATGAGACTCTATATGCAATTACTCGTAGGTTGCCTTGGTATGCTGATATTGTAAACTATATAGTCACCAAAACTTTTCTCATTGAGTTAACTAGAGCCGAAAAAGAAAAGATAAGAGCTTAATCCAAATACTATGTTTGGGATGAGCCATATTTATGGAAATTTTGTGGTGATCAGATAATAAGGCGTTGTGTTGATGACAGTGAAATTCATTCCATTCTAACCTTCTTTTATTCTTCAGAAAGTGGGGGACATTTTGGACCCAAAAGAACATCATATAAAGTACTTGAGTGTGGATTTTATTGGCCCACTATTTCTCGAGATGCTTATAATTTTTGCAAAAGATGTGAAGTGTGCCAAAAGACTGGAAACTTATCAAGAAGGAATCAAATGCCCTTATATAATGTTTATGTTTGTGAAATTTTTGATGTATGGGGCATTGATTTCATGGGACTCTTTCCTCCTTCTTTTGGATATACCTATATTCTTGTGCTTATTGACTACGTATCCAAATGGGTAGAAGCTGTAGCTACTAGGGCTTATGATGCTAAGACTATGGTGAAACATGTTAAATCTCTCATTCTGCATAGATATGGAGTACCAAGAGCAATCATCAGTGATAGGGGGACTCATTTTTGCAGTAGAACTTTAGGTGCTTTGTTAGCCAAATATCATGTGACTCATAAGGTTTCTACTAGTTATCATCCCCAAACAAATGACCAAGTTGAAATCTCTAACAAAGAGATTAAGGGCATCCTTGAAAAAGTAGTTAGGCCAGACAAGAAAGATTGGAGTCTTAGGTTAGACGAGGCTCTTTAGGTTTATAGGACTGCATACAAGACTCCTATTGATATGTCATCTTATAGGTTATTCTTTGGGAAGCCATGTCATCTCCTTGTTGAGATAGAACACAAGCCTTATTGGGCTGTGAAGCAATGTAATCTTGACTATGAGTTAGCAGGAAGAGAGCGTAAATTGCAATTGCAGGAACTAGAAGAGATTCACTTGGAAGCCTATGACGATTCAGTCATTTACAAAGGTAAGGCCAAAGCATTTCGTGATGCCAAACTTGTTAGAAAGGAATTTCAGGTAGGTGAGAAAGTACTATTATTCAATTTAAAACTGAGACTCTTTCCTGGTAAGTTGAACTCTAGATGGCTAGGAACTTTTATGGTAGTAAAGACTTATTCATATGGTGCTGTTGAGATTAAATCCTTTGCTACTAACAAGATTTTCAAAGTGAATGGTCACAGGTTAAAACATTTCTATGAAGGAGATCAGGTATGTTTAGTGGAAGAGATCCAGCTTGAGGATCCATGAGCTCGCTGGAGTCGAGCCAATGACTATAAATAAAGGCGCTCGTTGGGAGGCAGCTCAATGTTTTCAGGGAAGTTCCTATTTACTTTTGTTTTTGTTTTCATTATTTCTTTCTTTTCACATGCATTAGGGACAATGCATGAATTAAGTGTGGGGGGTGCATCCTGCATTTAATTCCTGCAGTTTTTATTATTTAAAAAAAAGCCCAAAAAAAAGAAAATCGAATTTTTTTTTTTAATTTTTTCTTATAAATAATGCATGATATGAGTTTATGCTAGGCTTGCTTACTTAGAAAAATTTTTGTTTTATTAGCTATTTTTTTTAGTTTATTCTTTTATGAGTGAAGACTTCTAAGCAAGCCAACCGTCTTTCAGAGAAGTTTGAGTTGATCTTCATATATCTCTTTAATGAGTAATTATCATAATTATCCATCATATTTTATCATGTTATATAGCCGTACAGAGGAAATAAAATGACATATCCATCTCCTAGACTATTGAATTAGCAGAATAACTCAAAAAAAAAAAGGAGAGTCAAAGTTGGGAATGACAAGTACCCCTTTGAGGCATGCGCTACTCAGTGCTACCCTTTGAGGCAATCCTGCCACTGAAAAGCTTGCTTCCCATACTAGTGAGTCAATAAAATAAATAAAAGTAATGATGAAAATAAAATATTTGCTCCAGCACCTCTATTCAGGTGAGTATGAGACAAAGAGTGTTTAATTTCTAAGACTCTATATGGGCCTCGAATATGTGCGCAACTGGAGTTAGGGGAAAAAAAAAAAAAGAAGAAGATCCAGAAAAAAGTACAAGGAAAGTTAGAATGAGTTTAATGAGTTATTCTACCTAGTTCAATTGTCTCTATAGCCATACCGTACATCAATTTTTCTATTATAAATTTTTTTTAGACTTCTTGATCGATGTATGTATGCTTAAAAGAGATGAATAATTATTGATCTTGTTACTTCATTAAAGAAGTGTTATAAGGTTGAAGAAGAAAATTCTTTAATGGTAGTTAGATGTCTAGTAGTTATTCACTTATTGGAGGAAAAAACTAATTAATTTTTAATAAAACTGTTTTTAAAGCAAGCCAATGCCTAGTGTAAAATATCATATTTATATATGACTTTATAAGAAACAAAGAATGGTCAGTTTTTAAGTCGAGTCTAAAATTTCTTTGCACGAGGACGTCCAAAGTCTAAGTGTGAGGGAATTTGTTAAGCCAAAAATCATGCATAGTTTTAAAATTATTTTAATTATATTATATATATTATTGCATCTAATTTGCTTTATTTTACATATTTTTCAGGTTAGGCATTAATAAAATAAAAGGGGAAGAGAAGACGTCGAAGTTCGGGTTTTACACGCTTGGCTATAAAGACGGTCCAAAAATAATAATTTATGAAAAATATTATTTTCATAATTATTTAATTGGGCTAGGGTTTCAAGAGTTGGAGAAGAGTTAGAAGTCTTGAGGGAGAAGGAAGAAAGAAAGAAGAAAACTCTATTTACTAACCTAATCACCATCACCCTCACCATAATAAAAGGGAAGTCACGGCACCCTCCTTCAATCGTCACCACGGCAGCTCCTTTATCTTCATCTCACCATCATCACGCTTCCAACCCCACAGCACTCTTCACGCTTCAATCTCCACACAAGGAGCCACGACACAACCCTCCTAAAGCTCATCATCATCAACGATTCATCGTCATCATCAAGCTAAATCCACTTCACGCCTAACACCCCACACGCCTAATCTCCTCTTCAATCATCCTCCCATCACCACCATCTTGACCAATCATCTCTACATAATATAACTCCTTCTCTTAGTTTATTTTCTTTTTTTTGTGTTATTATTTTAATTTATTTTAGTTGTTTAGTTTATTGTTAAACATGAACTATTTGGGTGAATTTTATGATTTTAATTTTAATATGAGTAAGTAATTCTCTTGTGCTTAGTATAATATATTTGAAACCATGCTAAATTAATTATTTTGAAACAAGTTTCATGCTTTATTGTCTAATTGATTTATATTCATGATTTTATAGCGATTAGTATTTATCGTTCATGATATTCGTATTATATTAATTAGAATGCATGCTAGTTAGTTTAATACGAATTCATATGATAGTTTAAAGGGATTTAATACGTAAAAGTTATCATCTTTTAAGCATTAGTATCACCCTAATTAATCATGGATGGTTCAAACTCATCTCTTTTAATTAGCTAATCGTTATAGATTTTTGTTAAATCGATTTGCTGGTAAATTGGTTACAAAGCATTAGATGATATTTTTCTAATACGTAATGCTCTAGTTTGATTAAATTCTTGCGCTGGTGTAAGGGTTATCAAATTAATAGGGTTTATATTAGGGTTGGACCTAATTAAACTATAATATAAGGAAAAATGGGGAAGATCCGTTAGTGGGTGTCTTATACAGTTTAACTCATGGATGAGATCCGCTTGCATGTTAATGATAAATATTAATTTGCATAGTGGATATAGATTATGCTAAGCATTTTTCATAAATTTGATATCTTTGGATAACTATTTGTTGCTTTTAGTTAATTTATTTAGTTTGTCAATTTCTATTCTTCAATTATTAGCTTTGATATAAATTTCGTTTACCCCCCAAAAGAATAGTCTTTTAGGAGTGCCTTGGTAATTTTAGATTAGTTAGATTTTGATTTTTAGAGTATCAGATTTGATTTATGTTCTGTTTTACCGTTTAATTACCGGTGTGTTAGAAATTAGGCTAAAAATAGTTTCTTTTGTTTTTTTCAAGTTTTAATCCATTATAGGTTTTATATAGTGTCCTAATCTGCTTTATTTAATTTCAGAATTTTTGGAAATTATTTGATAATTTTTCAGAATTATTGCGTGAATTAGATTTGTGTAGGTTTTTAGTTCAATAAATCTAAAAATTACGTTTTTAATATTTATTTCACATTTATTAGGTGTTGTTGAGTCTAGAAAATTATGTCCTTAAATTAGGATAATTTTGTTGATTAATTTTGTATTTATATTAACGCAGTTTATTTTATTTTCAATTTCAGATTTCATTTTCTATTTTAATATTTTGTGGTAATTTTCTAATTTAATTTTTCTGAGAATAATTGGATACAATTCTGGAGTTGTAAGCTTATAAACTTGAAGAATATTAGTTTAAGTTACTGTTTGTCATTTTTAATATTTATTTTCTGTTTATTATTTTCTGTTTTGATTTTTAGTTGAAGATTAAGTTATTATTATGTTTGTATTTTTCTAGATTATTTAGGATAGCTATTTGCTGTTTTATTTTCAGAATTAAATCCAAAATATTTAGGAGTAATATTGGGTATTGTTCCGGATTTTTACTAATTACATTTGATTTAATTTAGAATTACAAAGAGGAGTAACAATGAATTAGATTGGTAAAGTTATTTAGGATTAAATTAGCGTTTTGATATAATCTTTCCTCGTGGGATCACTCCTTACTTTCCTATGCTATAAAAATTATTTATAAATCAACGTAGTGGTTAAATTTGTAGCTCCACGGTAAGCTTTACAGAATCTACATATCTTTTGTTAACCCTTTTGTTCCATGCGGCCACAAGTTGAGAAGTTTGGAGCACATGGACCATGCATCATATGGTTAAGCACTAAATTCCTCAGGTACATATGGTCAGTAGTGCGTATCTCTGCACTCATATACCTGTCAAACTCCTCTCGTTTTTGGATTTTGTATTGCTTATCAAGGATAATTAAGATATGTGCATGAGGTAACTCTCTTTTTTGAAATTCAACAACTTGTATCTTTGCTGCAACTTGACCAAAAATGTGTTTGTTCATTATTTGGTCTGATAATTCTTTTATTTTGGAGTGGAATACTCTTGCCATGAGATCTAGTTTGTTCTCAGCTTTCTCATATTTTTAGAGCTCATCTTGGATCTGTAGCCATTTGGGAGTGCAAGTAATGGTTATAAACAAATATGATTTCCTATATTTTTGGACAAGAGATATAGCATTTAAAAATCTACGTTTCATATCTCTTGGACCTCCAACAAATGAAGGCGGGAGTATAACTGGATGACCAATATCTTTACTTACTGTTTCTCCATGCTCTAAACTGACTAGAATTCCTTGGTATAATTCAGCTCTAATCTCTTTTTGCTTCTTCTTGTAGAAGTCAAGCCTTTTGTTTTCAAGTTTGACATACATATCTACTATGTACTGCTGAAATAATCTCCCCATTTTGAGTATGGAACTTGTATCTATAAGTCTAATCTGCAGCTTGTAAGCATAATACTCTCTGCAAGATACGCATTTTGTCTTGTCTGGTGTATCTATATTAAACATTGCATATTGAAAATAAAATTAATAGAATTATGATGTAGCATATGACAGTGCACAATATTAAGAGTATAGTGTAGATTAATAGAATTATGATGTAGCATATGACAATGTATTATTATGAGCACACAATTATGTGCTAATATTGAGTAAATACTTGAAATAAACTCATCAATTAACATTTTCAAGGATAGGATATTGTATCAAAAAATGACAATATTGAAGCTTGTGTAATATATATTATGAACTATATTAAGATGAATATCAATTTTTCTTTCTTGATTGTTTGTGATAAAGTAACATGTTGAGAAAATGCTTCATATTTATATATATGATTGTCTAGTTAAAGTTATGGATAACTAAGTTTGTCTTTTTTATCCTAAGTGGTGTAATCCTTCAACGAAATAAATGAATAGCAATACTTAAATGACAATTTTGACAAAAATCATTGCATTATTTCTATGATGAAAGATTGATAAATTAGTAGTAATGTATTTTCTAGCATTCTGATAGAGGTTATTCTGTTACCTGTATGATCTTCCATGAGAATGCTTTCTTCTATTTGCTGACAAGCATTTGAACGATTAGATATTCATCTGTGACAGAGCTGTTTTGTATTCTTAGACGGCTTTTCTAACCCAAGATGCCAACCATAGTCTCCAAAAGGGAATATAATTGGGTATTGTAAAGGATCATAACAACCACAGTAATGCTTTATTTGGTGTGACTTGTTTGACTTTCCATGTACGAGTATAAGTGGATCATGGTCTGCATCAGTTTGAGGTGTATCAACTATCAACCCAAATTCCATCTACTTCTTCTGAAGAAGGTTTATTATATATTCTTTGATTTGGAACAGAATTTTGGTTAATGGTGATTGTTGTTGTAGCATGAAGTACATAATCTCTAAGTGACCTAAAAAATTTGCCATAAGGATTTTCCTGAAGAATGTAAATCAATTGAGTAACTACATCTGCTCTTAGCTCATTATATACACCAAATCTATTTTCAACTTCATGAGATGGATCATAGAAATATAGTTGTAGATACTTTGGGAGCTGGGTATCTAAAGGTATAAGATTAGGCAGATAATGGTACAATTGACCTTGCGGCTTAAACACATATATTCCTTTCACTGATTTTACCTCATGGTTCCCTCTGATGGAGCTAAATGCAAACAGATTGTTGTAGATTCTAGCAAACAATCTAAAGTGGACAGCATCTTCATCCCTTGAATGAGAAGACATTCCAACACAGAGTTCATAGCAAGCGTGACTTTTCCTTTTTGACAACAGAAATAATTTGTCTCATGCTTAAACAGTTTTGCTTGACAACATTGGCAGATTGTGCACTGTGGTAGCTTGAAAGGGAACTCAAGTACATGATTTTCTTGCAAAGCAGCACCTATTCTTGCAATATATATGTTTTAGTTTTGTACTTTTCTAATTTCAGGGTATAATGTAGACAAAAAATATGGAAAAAGCTTTAGAAACTGAGCAAAAGTTGTATGTGAAATCATACTTGTTTTTTGTGTGCGCCTTTTTTTTCCTTGCAAATGGCTCTGTGCATCCATTATAATAACTATTAGTGATCATGTATCTGAACCTTTGTGTAGAAATAAATTTGCATACTTCATTTGATAATTTATATATATTGAAAGTGCCACTTACGTAGTTGTTCTTCACATGTTGTTTGTGTTGGTGAATATGCCTCTTTCTTGTATCTTCGGAGTGACCTTTTTGATGGATTTTCTAATGTCCCATATGATGTGCACATCTTCTGCTCTGAACTTTCACCAGTTGGTTCTGACATAGAGGGCATCATATGAAAGCATCGTTGCCTACTTCGAAGGTTTGGTGATGTATTTTCAAGACTTGTAGTTGTTTCCCTAATAGTTACATCAGTATACCTCTTTAAACGTTTTTGTTGGCATTGTGTTAATATAGTTGTTGAGTTTTTAGCATCCTTCACAAGGATCTGTTTTTGTTTTCTATTTTTCTGTGCTTTGCTTCTTCCATGATTGGTATACTTGAAATTGGTTTAGCTGATAGGTCAACATGATTTGCCGTTTGGTAGCATCGTTGTCTACTTCGAATAGGAATTACATCAATTGGAATAGTTCCCTCTGCATCATCTCGTTCTAATATAGCTATTCTAGATATTATGTCTTCAGTTTTGCTTTTTTCTATTTCAGTAGATGCCATCTGATATAGGTATTCCTGTGAATTTCTAAATAAAGAGTAGCCTTAGACTATATATTTATATTCTAAAAAACATAATTCTATATATAAGCTAAATGAAACATATACCAAATATAATTAGAAAGTTAGAAATTCATATGCAAGAATACTTAAACAGAGAGACATTTCTAAGAGCCAATAGGTTATATATTATGGTTATTATATTATAGCTGCATATTATGAACAAGATGTATTCATTGATTGCTAAGACATTCATTAGTCAATTGTTGTTTTCTTAGAGGAAATGCTAGAGCAGTTGATGGTCTAATTGTATTTCAAAATTCTAGCCTTGATTCTGAGCAGTTGAGAGTAACTTTTGCTAGTTGTGCTACAATATTCTTGAGTTTGCTCTATTAGCCTTCATCCTGAGTATTTCACAATGGTTTTGCCCTTATCTTTCCCAGCAATCTTACTACATAGCAGTTCACACTTTTTACGCCTCTTGCAACATTGAGCCCATGCGGTTTGCATTACTTCATAGTTAACATCATACACAGTGAACTGATATGATGCTTGTAGGTAGCTTAGAGTTTTCCTTGCAGCATTTTGCATTGCATCTGCTAGACTCTTGCAGATATCACTCAATATGTAAGGCTCTTGATCAACATATCCAAGACATTCTACCATGATGCATGATTGATAGTGGTGATTATCTAAAGTTACATTCTCATAGGAGTTCAATTTGATAGTTAGCTTATTAGCAATTTGTTCAAGAAATCCCATGAAGTTCATCATAACTATAGCTGCTAAGGCTAAAGTTGAATTATTTATTGTAGCTACCAAATATGTGGAAGGTGCAAGGATGGATTTCAACTTTTGAACTTGCTGCTTATACAGCTGGGCAGATTTCTTGTAAGCAATTGTTACTTCCCAATTAACATCGTAAATAGTAATATCATATCTCTTTGCAAAATAGGTCACTACTTGTAGAGCAGCACTTTCTTCAGCTTCTACAATAGTGTTCTTAGCAACTCCTTGGTAGACCATAGATATCAAGCTATGTTCATTTTTTAGGAATACAGTGCTAACCCCTTCAAATCGACCACTTAAGACATAAATTGGTGGCAACAGATTGAAAAGAGTAGTAATTTTTGCTAGAAGACTTTTGTATGAAATTTCAAATGTCATTTTTGGTGGATCCATTCTGTTGAAACAAATGACAATCAATTTTTTATTAGATGATGCTCAAGAAGTGCATGAATAAATAGTTAGCTATGATAATTAATCTAATATGCTTAGGTTAACATATTCAGTTGAAACTAAAAGATGTAGTTTATTTCTAAGAAAATAATCACATAGTGAATAATTAGATATGCAGTAATGTCCAAAAGCACACAAGTGGATATTCAAACTGTAATATGACATGTAAAGCTTGAGCACAGACTATAGATAGCATGATAGTGGAAAATGTCAAGATATTATACATCTAGCTGAAGGAAGGATACATTTAAATATTGACTTTGTTAGAATTTTAATTTTCAGTTCCTGCATTAAAGAATACACTTTTCTGTTGAACTATTTTATACACAATTTGAGTAGGTTGCAGTAAAATAAGGCAGTGTATCATATACCAAATAGAACATGTAATCTGAAACGCAAAACGGTCCGTAATAGATGCATAGTATTTGTAGGAAAATGCTTCTTTTTGCATAAAGATATAGTGTTATCAAATTTCAATTGCAAGTTTCTGATATCAAGAAAAGAGTTTTCTATTTTGATCATACATGCAAGCTAAAATTCACAGAAACACCCATGCACAAAGAATCTGTGTGTTTGTATCCATAAGACTGTTTTATACAGAATTCGAGTAGGTTGGAGTAAAGTATAGTAGCGTATTATATAGCAAACAGAACATGTAATCTGAAATGCAAAATGCTCCATGGTACATGCATGGTATTTGCAAGAAAACCCTTCTTTTTCCATAAAGATAGAGGGTTATCAAATATCAATTGCAAATTTCTGATATCAAGAAAAGAGTTTTCTATTTTGATCATACATGTAAGCTAAAATTCATAGAAACAAAGATAGACAGAGAGTCTATGTGTGTGTATCCACGAGACAGACAAAGAGACACAGAAAGAAAGAAGAAGAAAAATACACAGAGATATAGAAACTGACCTTTGTGCTTATACTTTACTCAACCAGTATAGACTTTTCCAATACTTATATGAGATTCAATTTGACAAAACCAATATGCATAGACACCTATATATATATATACAGAGAAGTTAATAAAGCACCAAGATAGAGCAATAGAATGAGAAGATGTTTTCTATTTCGATAGAGAATCTATGTATATGTATTCATGAGACAAACAAAGAGAGACAGAAAAAAAGAGCAGGAAAAACGCACAAAGATACAAGAACTGACCTTCCTGCTTGTGCTTTGCTGAATCAGAATAGACTCTTCCTATATGAGCTTCAATTTGACAAAACCAATATGGATAGACATCTATATATATAGGAGAGAAGATAATAAATCACCAAGGTAGAGAAATAGAATGAGAGGATCTGGTATTGCATGCTATGCTAACCGGCATGAGATTTCTAACTTTTTTGGTGAATAATTATTACAGTTTGCTGTGTCTAGAAGAATATTTTATCTTAAAATTACCACATAATTTAATGAGCACATGCTTCCCACTCTCTGATATATGTTAACATGCATTGTAAATGATTTATGTTGTCCCCCTTTTTTTCTGGCCTTGATTGGTCAATCAAATTCATTTTTTAACTTGTTTTTTTTTTTCTAATGGCTAAATTTAGCCCAGAAACATTCTCTCCTTCTATCATACTTGCCCTAAGGTGGTTATGCTATTCAATATCTTTGTGTTTTACTCTATCGTTTGTCATTTCTCAGATGTCTCTGCTCTTTATTTTTGTTTTTTGGAAGCAAGCCTTCATTACATGTAAGGTGTAATATTTTCTTCGGATTTCAGTCATTTTTAGTTCTATGTTCATTTGCTGTCCTAGCTATTACATAAAATTACTTGATCTAATGTCATATTTAACCTATAAATTCAATAAGAAAATATTACCATATGCAACTGTACACAGATTCCAATTACTTGTAGCAATTTTGATAACTTATCATTCCCAAAAATAGATGATTAAAATTTGACCATCTAATGACCCAATTAAAAAACATCTCAATAGCAACATAACTTTGAAACCTCTGTACTTATACAACAAAACCATTTACTGATATAATTTTTTATTTTTTGTATGAAAGATCTAAGTGCAACTAGGAATAGCTGCTATTATACATAGTCATAACCAAAAAACAATCCAAGTATGTACTCTTTTGCTCACAAGGATCAACCATCACCATTAGTCTTGACAAAATAACCAAAAACTATTCGTGACCATCATTCATGTTGACCAGCAAAATGAAAACCATCTGCACAGCCAGACCTCTACACCTTGGCATTCAAACCTTCACTGTGATACTATGTATGTCTGGCATAGTCACCATAGCCAAAAGTTCTCCTGAACAGTTTCACATATACTTGTACTTTCAGCTGATCCTATTTGTATCCTGGCATTAGAATCTTATGCAGACCACCATATATACCTTCATTCCTTTACTTAGCTAGTTCATCTAGGGAGACCTCTTTCATTACCCATTTCAAGATCCTACTTGTAGCAAATGTTGCTGCGGGTGTGAACTTGATATAGATTGGTTTTTTTTGCAAGCACTTCAGCAGCTTGAGCATAAAACTTTTCACGATCCTTAACCAAAAAGCAAGAGTTAATAAAACTTATCTGTGAATTCTAACAAGAACATATTCTTTTATAAATTATATCTGGTAAGCTAATCTAGAAGTTACCTCATATTCCATCCTGTATAGCTTGTCAGCTTTAATGCCAAGCACTTTACTTGCATCATCGGAGAAAAGTGTGGCATTCCATGATCCAGTTATATCCACCAAGTCAAATTGAAATATCATTTTGTTCATGTTTAAGACTATTGAAGTGAACATTTCATTGATAAGCTTAATTTACTTAACGTATAAATATAATCCACAAACCTAGCTACTGATGTGCTCGTCCTAGATGTGCAAGATGACTTGGAACATTTGTACTTGGTTCCTATATCTTTATATGTTTTACTTCCACAAGCATCACAACCCAGATACAAGCGAATCATTTTTCTGTTTAAGTTCTCAATGCAGCCACAAATCCAAATGCATTGTCCATTTGTAGTATTGTTGCCCTTCAAAGTTATATATTTGTCATCACAAAGACACAACCATAGTTGACATAATATCACATAAATTAACAGGTAATAGTAAGGTACAATATGAAATTTGAAGCTTTTGTAATAGCAAGTCCACATTGGTAAAAATAGCGTCAGAATGAAAAGACTACATTTTCCTATAGGAAAACAATAAATTCAATGCCTAGCAGCATACTAAGATTAACTAACCTTCATAGCTTTGAAATCACTAATGGATCGCAAGACAGCTTTCTTTACTGATACTTTGGCTTCTTCAACAGCTTCCCTCAAAGATTTCAGATGATCAACATTTTCATACGACCTACACATGTAACAGAAAAGGCTACCTACATTTATAGAAGAGAAGTATAAGCTAAACAAAATACCGTCACTGTGAAACTAAACCTAATACCATTTAAGTAATTCCTCAGCCTTTACTCCTTCAGGATGCAGATTCATCAATGTTAACATAGTTGTTGATAGTGAGAAACCTAGACAAAACAATACTAACTTAGCTATCTTATTCATACAAATGAAACATGAAGATCGGATGAATATAACGAACATCAACTAAAGCATACTTGCACAGCGAGAAATCTTAAGTGCTGTAAGGCCAATGATAGGGAATGACTCCACCAAACCAACCAACTCTTCACAATTACAGGTTGGCAAATCATTTCAGACTGATACAATCAAAGTCTTTCTCCCTTTACAGCTGCAAGAAATTTCTACATGCATTAGGAAGAGCACTGAAAATAAAACAGGCAAGTTATACTAATTTATAAACATATGTTTACATACAACATTACTACTTTTGACCTTAAACATAAATCTCATACCTTTAATCAACCATGACAATTTCTCTGACAGAAACTTCATGATGACCTTCTTTCTTATCATCGTGAGCATAAATTGTCCGTAACGGTTCAATGAGTAAGACATCACCCAGGACATCTTCAATTTTCATGTCATCAAACCCAAAATTAAATTAAATTCATATTGAATTTTACTTAAAATTGTCATATTTAGAAACAAATAGAATAAATCATTACTCAACCAGCTGAGTTATAAACTATAGTAACCATAGCTGATATATAACATTATATGCAATAATCATACCAAATATATGTGCTCAAACAATAAAAACTTAATTACCATATCTTTCTGTAGATCAAGCTGCATGATTTATCTGAGATATTGCACAATAATAAGGAACATCATCCATATCTGTCTCATTAAAAACTGGTCGTATGATTGTTCGATGAGTAAATTCCATCTCATATTTTTCTAGCCTTAATGGGAACTGTCTCTTCAAAGGCTTCACCACTGCATCTGAGATCTCGTGCTCTTTCCTACGTTTTATAGCTTCAACATATGAAGCAATGTCATCACCATATATGGTCACTCCCATTTGACCACCCTACCAAATAGCAACCAACAGCAACCAGATAATACACACATCAATATCATGAAATATTCATAATGAATCAACCTCAACTTATCAATGTTAATATAATAGTAGCAAAGATTTTCTCATAACAGTTGTACCACACCTTTTCATCTTCCATGTGAATTCTCTGGTACATTATCTTGCTCGAGGATACCTGTGGCTGAGTTTTCTCTATAATCTTCACTTTTATAGTGAAGTGTCGTGACTTCTTTGTCAAATCTCTAAGGTATTTCTCACATGGAGCCATAACACCATACTGTAGAACATAATCAAGATACATTCAGAAGTATCACTTTCACATTTAACCATTACAATTCATCAAATTTCTCAAATGAATACAACATTACTTTACAAGAACAGTGCTAAAATGAGTGCAACTCGCATGCATTAAAATTAGAAGAAGAATTCACCCATGAAGACTCTAACAAATGTATTTGATGAAGCCTTTTATCTGTTCTAAACTACTAGCCAGAGCCATACAAATCTGTAACCTTAAAATATCACAATTCATCTTCAACAACATCACTTTATCAATCCAAGTAAAATTCTATCTACTACCAGTACCATAAAACCATCCAAAACCAGAAACAACTAACATGCATCTAAAGAAGAAGAAGAATATACCAAAAAAGCTGATCTGATCTCAAAAAACCAAAAAAAAAAAAAAAAAAACATGCATTGAAGGAAGAACAAAGAAAAAAGTAACATCCATTGAAACAACAAGAAGACTATACAAATACACACTGATACAACCCCAAAAAACACTAATATACATTGAAGCAATAATAATCACAAAACCCTAAAAAACCAGAGTTGACAATCTGTTATCCAAAGGAGAAATGAAAACAGCAACAGTCACAGAACCATAAAAAATCCGAAACAGCAAACCTGCATTTAAAGAAAAGGAAGAATGTACCAAGGAAACTGACCCAAGCGTAAAAAAACTAACATTCATTGAAATTGTACCTAACATGCATTTAAAAAAGACGAAGAATGTACCAAAAGCACTTATCAGACCTCAAAAACACAAAAAAAAAAAAAAAAACACTAAGATGCATTCAAGAAAAAACAAAGAAAAAAACTAACATGCATTGAAACAAGAAGAAGATTGTACAAATACACACTAATCCAACTCCCAAAAAACCTAATATGCATTCAAGCAACAAGAATCACAGAACCATCAAAAACCAGAATTGGGAATGTATTGTCCAATGGAGAAAGAAAAAAACCAGCTATGACTAAATCATGCAAAACCAGGAACAACCCAAAAAAAACTAATATCCATTGAAGCAACGACAATCAGAGAACCATGAAAAAACCACAAACAGAAAACATGCATTCAAAGAACAAGCAGAATATACCAAGAAATGATGCAAACAAGAACAATCAAAGAACCGTGAAAATCGAGATCAAAATGCAAAAAAATGATGCATGCAAGTCACATATAAACACAGACACACGAAATGATCCAAGCTCCAAAAACAACCAGGAATAGCAAACATACATTCAAAGAAAAGGAAGAATGTACCAAGAAAATTGATCCTAGCTCCAAAAAACTAACATGCATTGAAGGAAGAATAAAGAAGAAAAATCTTAAAGATCGCTAAGCAGCGGAGAAACGCAAGCAAGATCAATAAGAGAACTTGGAAATGAAGAGCAAAATGCAAGGAAAATGATGCATGCAATTCACATATATACACTGCCACAATGAAGAAATCAGACTTGGGCCTCAGTAATAACAAACAAAAACCTCAACATAAAGTCCAGTCCAACACTGTAGATTGCTACAGTATCCGTGTTACTGTTCACCGCTACAGTGAACATGCATTTGGAGGATTTTCACACTTAAGGTATAAAGATATGAGAAATTGAGAATACTCACAGAGGTTGGTTAAAAGTCAAGTATGTTCTGACCACAGGAGAGTAGGGCTGGTTTGGGTCGACAAATTACACCGTGTTGACTCTTAATGACTCATATTGTGATAATTAAGCTACACTCTCAGAAGTACAATGTATTCTACTTCCACCATCCTAAGTTTCACTCTTTCCCAAATTTAAAATTCACATTTCGATATTTGAGTTCACCGATCCCTAAATTTTGTACTTTCAAACCTAAGATGCCGTTTTAAAAAAAAAATTCTTCAATTTATCATATCAATTCTACTTGTAGAGTACAATACATTGCACTTCTAGAACTACAATCTCGCAGCTGCTTATGGTGACCCTTAATTTGATTAGATCCATATTTATTTGTAACTTTTTGAAAAATAGAGAAATAATCTGACATTTTTTCTGTAATAAATTAAATTTTCTTCCGAGCATTTGAATATTCATCCCACTGTTTTCCTTCCCTAAATCCATTTCTCCTTCCTGGTTCACCTGAGTTCATCATATATATTGGAATATAGAGAGGATCACCCCAGCCTAACTATGAATCTGGTTGCATGGGCAAGCTCCATCCAATATCAGTCTCCTGCTTCTCTCTTATTCCCAGAAATTTCTTCATCTTTTCTACTTTTTCCACAAAACCCTCAAACACCTCCTCCGCCATTGTTGCAAACCAGCTGACGAACCTCTGCACGAGGGGGCGCCTGAAAGAAGCATTTGAGAGGTTCTGCTCAGAAATATGGTCAGACCCAAATCTTTTTTCTCTCCTAATTCAAAGTTGCATACCCACGAAATCTCTCTCATTGGCCAAACAGCTTCATGCTTTGATCATGACTTCTGGGTGTTTTCTAGACAAGTTTTTAAATAACCACCTGATGAACGTATATGGCAAGCTTGGGGAAATGGACATTGTTTTGAATTTGTACAACCTGAATCCTAAGAAAAATATAATGTCTCGCAACATTCTCATTAATGGATTCGTCCAATCTGGTGATTTGGGGAGTGCCCGTAAGGTGTTCGATGAAATGCCTGATCGAAATGTTGCGACTTGGAATGCGATGGTCACGGGCATGATTCAATTTGAGCAAAATGAAGAAGGGTTGGACTTGTTTTCGCAGATGCATAAGTTGGGGTTTCCTCCAGACGAGTTTACATTGGGTAGTGTACTTAGAGGGTGTGCTGGTTTGAAGGCTTTCGTATGTGGGAGACAGGTTCATGCATATGCAGCCAAGAATGGGTACGAGTTGAACTTGGTGGTTGGCAGTGCATTGGCAAACATGTATATGAGGTGTAAAAGTTTGGAGGAAGGGGAGAGAGTAATCAGAGGAATGCCTGTCCATAGTGTGGCGGCATGCAATACTCTTATTGCCGGAAGAGCCCAAAATGGGTGCCCTGAGGGAGCTCTGGAGCAGTATAACTTAATGAAAAAGGCAGGATTCCAACCTGATAAGATTACATTCACTAGTGTCCTTAGTTCATGCTCTGAATTAGCTACACTTGGGCAGGGCCAGCAGATTCATGCCGAGGTGATTAAACGCAGGGCTACTTCAGTGGTTTCGGTAGTCAGTTCGCTGATCAGCATGTATTCAAGATGTGGGTGCTTGGAAGACTCTGTCAAAGCTTTTGTACAGCGTAAAGAAGCAGATATTGTGCTGTGGAGCTCCATGATTGCTGCTTATGGTTTCCATGGGAAAGGAGAGAAAGCCATTGCGGTCTTCAACCAAATGATCCGAGAAGGATTTGAGGCAAATGAAGTTACTTTCTTAAGCTTACTATATGCTTGTAGCCATTGTGGACTCAAGGATAAAGGACTTGAGTCTCTCGACATGATGGTTAAAAAGTATGGATTGAAACCTAGGTTGGAACATTATACTTGTGTTGTTGATCTTCTTGGGAGATCTGGTTGCCTTTCGCAGGCAGAAGACATGATAAGATCAATGCCTGTTAAACCGGATGCTGTTATATGGAAGACTTTGTTATCTGCATGCAAAACACATAAGAATGCCGATATGGCAAAGAGGATTGCTGAGGAGATTCTGAAACTCGATCCTCTGGATTCTGCTTCCTATGTACTGCTTTCAAACATCCAGGCCTCTGCTAAGAGGTGGGATGAAGTTTCCACTGTAAGGAAAGCCATGAGAGATAAACGGCTGAAGAAAGAACCAGGAATCAGTTGGTTTGAGTTCAAGAATGAGGTTCACCAGTTTGTCATGCGAGACAAGTCCCATCCACGATGGATGGAGATCGATCTTTTTCTGAAAGAGCTTATGTCAGACATCAAGAAATGTGGGTATCTTCCGGATACTGGTTCGATTTTGCATGACATGGACAATGAAGAAAAGGAGTATGATTTGGCTCACCATAGTGAGAGGCTTGCAATTGCATTTGCCCTGATGGTTACTCCTTCAGGTTTTCCCATAAGGGTGATGAAGAACCTGCGTGTTTGCAGCGATTGTCATACTGCGATTAAGTACATATCCGATATCAAGGACAGAGAGATTATTGTCCGCGATGCTAGCAGATTTCACCACTTTAGGGAAGGTAAATGTTCTTGTGGTGATTATTGGTAGGAGAATTGCTGATTGGAAGTCTGAACATCTTCACTCAAAGTTGAACTTGGGCAGAATGGCCTGTATTCCAGCTGATTTTTGGCAAATAGTCAGCCAGGCCGATCACTCTTCTGTTGAGAAAAGTTTCTTTTCTATGCCTTTAATAGGCTCCAAGGTTGTTAAATGTTTGCAAATTGAAGCGAAAATATTCAGTTGTCATCTAATTCTTGAGTAGCTGGGGAAAATTTTGAGATGGATGGATTAGACTCCCATTGATAGTTGCTAGATGGTTGGGGAAGATTTTTGATGATCATTCCGAGGAATTTTCAGAATTGAGGATTGGTAAGATGTTCGAAAGATGCACTTGGAATTAGATACTTAGTTCCTCCTCAATTGGAAAGCATTCACTTATGGTTTTTTGAAGTTCATTTGAAAATTTGTTTTGGTTATCGAAGAGGCCACAAATGGCAGTAGCATTCTGGACTTCACCACGCCTAAGTGTGGCTGCAGTTTGTGAACCACTCCAAGAAAGTTTTTAGTAGCGCCGTTGTGTGCTCGGACAATGCGGCAGACCGTCGATTAGACAATTCGTCGACACCTTAACAGATTAACTCTGTAGCCACAAAAGGAATTGTATGCGCAATTTTACAAATGAGGGAAATTACAAATAATTTAATACTTTATACGAGTATTTACAACATTGTGCTATCAATTTAATGTAACTAACTTGGATCCGTATTTTGCACGGTGCATGTTAAAGTGGACATTTTGAACATACACACCCGCACACACACACATATATATATATTTGAAATAATGGACGAATGTCCATTGTAGACGAAGTTGATATTGTAGAAAAGATGACTCAAATTTATTGAAACATATAAATAGATGGCAACTTCATGCACAACCATTGGAACTTAACAATAAAAAAAACCTATGGTTATAAAAGATACAATGTGACTATAATAAAGATTGTAGGTAGTCAAAACTGAACTAAAAATTATGCTAAATGCCTTGATGATGTGTTCACTTATGACATCAATGATAAAGAACCTACCTCCTCTTCTTGTACCTATTAAAAAAATTATACAATCTTTATACAACTAACATCAGAAAAATAAAAGTCAGAATTTAACTAATCTTATTTGAAAGCCTCTTTAAGACATTAATTTATATAGTATTTGTGAAGTTGTTTATCAACCCAAAAAAAAAAAATCTATTATATAATATTATTTAAAAAACAACACTGAATTATAAAGCAATATTAAAATTTTAAAGTAGCATTCACACGATTTTTTTAACAAAAATTTATTTCAAGACTAAAACTAATAATGACAGAGTGTACATGCAGGATCTGAAATTACTTTATTAAATTAAATAGTTAAGTTGAAATTAAATTTATATATATATTCCTTGCACCACAAAGAAAATTTAATCTAAATTATATTAACCAATATCAAATTGAGAATAACTCAATAAGTATAAGGTAATTATAAATTATGGAGATATAACTTAAAAATCGCTACATAGTCTACCTAAATGGAGAAGGAAATTTGAAATTGGGATTTAATCTAAACTTCAATCTTATCCACTGAGGTACGAATAGCTCAGACTTTGATGTAATTCCTATTAATATAATAAATTGAGTGCTTATTATTTCTATTGGATTTATTTTATTCAGTAGCTGTATTTTTCGATCAATACGTACCAATTTAAACCTTTGTTAAATAGATGATGTGAGCTAAGCCTACACAGTTAGAGCTTTAAGATTTTGATTAGGAAAAGAAAAAACATCACTAATCGCTATGAATGCCATGTGCACTCACGATCAACAACATCCCCCCTCCCCCTTCAAAATAAAAAATCAGAAAAAGGAAGGAAAACAATTAGCCTTCCATTCTTGATTGCATAGTTTGTTATTGAACGTATAGATTTTTTCCTTTGATAAGAAAGGTGCAGATTTTCATATCAAGGGTAGATTTCTTTTATGCGATTTATTTATTTGAATAATTTATATTCAGTATTTAGTCAATCACATATTATATTTACATATTTTTTATGCTATAACAAATACAATGGTAGGTTTACAATAAAATGTAAAGGCAATAAAACTCAATTAATGATTATTGTTTTTTATTGAATTTATTCTTGCTAGTAGTTGTGTTTCTAGATTAATTCGTAACAAATCATTAAACGTATTTGATGCAAGCAAAATTGTTTTTCAACTTGAATTATTTTAATTGTGAATCAATGGGTATAAGCTAACATATTAAGATAATGATGATTTAAATAAAGTTATTAGCTCAATTTTTCCAAAATAGTATTGTGATTTTTACAGAAAATAAAAATACAAAAGTAAAAATAGTCAAGTTCGACCACTAAGTTAATGGGAGAGAAATCAAGAGAAAAAAACATAACAGTGTGAATGGATTACAACTGTGTTATATAAAGTAGTATAAATGAAAAACATAAAGAAACAAAACATCCGCAACCGCGCAAAAGACTTATATGTAACCTATATGATGTAAAAACATTGTATTGATGATGTAGAAGTATCATGTTGATGAGTACAAACGTAATCTAAAGGGCAGCCCGGTGCACAAGCATCCCGCGTTTACGCAAGGTTCGGGGAAGGGCCGCACCCCGGTGTACAAACGTAATCTAGATTATAGGAATTATAAATGATCTAGATTATGTTGTAATGATCATTATCAGTACATTAGATAGAATATATTTTTTTTCATGTGTACAAAATAGATAGAAGATTGCTTTGGAGAAGGTGGGGTGAGGGTAATAGAAATAATCTATGATATCATGAAAAATTGGAAATAGAATAAATTATGATAGAAGAAGATGAAAGTAGATGAAACAAGCAATTTTTAAATAGACCCTGATCAATCAAAGACCTTAGATATATTTTGATCCAACAAATTGAAAAGAAGATAAAATTAAGAAAGAGTGCATTTTAGAGTCAAATATAAACATGCGCATATAAGAAGATAAAAGGGATGGACCGAAAGGTTTTTTAAATTGGTCTCAAGAATGCAGACTTCTTCCTTGCTATATTTTGATCCTCATGAGGGTCTTTTCCTTGCTGTATTTTAATCCTATAAATTCAAAAGAAAGATAAAGAATGCATTTAGAATTGAATACAAACATTAAATTTTTTTAATAATTGTTGATGGAGCTTATGGAAATTCTTCTTTCACATAGAGAAAGAGTATTAGAATGGACAATTCTTACAAATGGTGTATAAATATAATCAAATAGTATCAATTAAGTTACAATAGTGGATAAAGGGGGGAGATGTAATGTGGACTTAATATCATGGAGGATTAGTATAGCTTATGCACGGGAACTGAGCTGGCTCCAAGAAAACCCTTGGGATGCAATGTTTTATGTATGGAGGACAAAATATGAACACAAATATAATATCAAAGAAGAAATGGTTGCTAAGGCCGCATGCTTTTAAATTGTGGTATCATACTATGTGGCTCCAAGAATTATTATGGAGGACAAAATATTAACACAAACATAATATTTAATTTAAGATATGTCGGGTGAGGTAACAAAATTCCTAAGATATAGACGCAACGTCAACATCTTTATACAATACCTTTATATTGAATATACACTTTACATGATCGCCATCCATATATATATACACACACATACATACATCCAAGCATATACATACATACATACATACATACATACATATGTGTGTGTATATATGTACGTATATGTATGTACATATATATATATATATATATATATATATATATATATATATATATATATATATATATATATATATATATATATATATATATATATATCTATATATCTAT